>JAMYXO010006542.1:0-13430 GCA_033310375.1 Conus canariensis | reverse complement strand
TTGGAACTTTCCCCCCGCGGGGGTAAGTTTGGGCTAGCCTGGATTTACCCCCCTCCCCCAATGGGTCAGTCTAGGACTATTTGAAATCTTCCTCCACCCCACCCCACCCTTCAAACAAGAGAGGGTTGTTCAGGGTTTTCCTCTGCCTTTTCCCAACATGCACACCCACCTTTAAAAAAAATTGTGTCAGCCTGCATATTTACACCCCCCCCCCCCCCCTCTCCCATTTCCTATATACAGTCAGTTGGGTTTAGACAAAGTGTAGTTCTATACTCTTCTTGATAGATGGACCTCCTACTTCCAACCCCCCCCCCCCCCCCTCCCCTACACACACACACACCCTGCTTCACTAACAGATACGTATTAACATTTCTCGCACTAGCTTACATGCGTGGGTCAATATTCGGGTGTGTGAGTACGCCCGTGCATGCGTGGGAAAGAAAGACGGCTACATGCCAATGTGACCAAGTGCCAATGTGACCAAGCGTAGTTGTGACAAAATGTCGTTGTGACCACGTGTCGTTGTGACCAAGTACCATTGTTGCTTCATCCCGGTTTGCCTCTTTTAACTATTTTACAGCTATTTAGTCTCTTGAGTACCTGTGTACCTTAGCTTGTACAATGCAGATGACTAGTGGTCAGTGCCACTGACCACTGGTCATTATGACGTAAATCGGAGATTTTAACTATTTAACAGCTAATCAGTGTTTCCCGAGTGCTTGTGTACCTTGTACAATGTAGATTACTTGTGGTCAGTGCTACTGACTACTGGTCATTATGACGTAAATCGGAGATTTTAACTATTTCACAGCTAATTATAGTCTCCCGAGTACCTGTGTACCTTGTACAATGCAGACGACTGGTGGTCAGTGCCACTGACCACTGGTCACTATGACTAAATCAGATATTTCGACTATTTTACAGTTAATCAGTGTCTCATGAGTGTTTGTATACCTTGTGCAATGCAGACAACCAGTGGTCAGTGTCACTGACCATTGGTCACTTTAATGTATATAAAAGATTTAAACTATTTTTACAGCTAATTAGTGTCTCCTGAGTGCCTGTGTACCTTGTGCAATTTAGATGACTGGGGGGTCAGTTCCAACTAGGGGGGTCAGTTCCAGCTAGTCCTGGAATGACCCCGGGGGTAAAAGCAGGCTAGCCCAGACTTACCCCGGGGTAAGTTCCAGAGGGGGGGTAAGAATGGGCTGTTACACCGGGCTTGTACATGTTCTTAGTCAGAACTGACAGACACTGTAGATTGTCATCAGCACAACAACGTACATGTTCTTATGTCTTTACATCTGGATGAGTCCTCTCCCTCTGCATACAAATGGTGTATGTGTGTCATGTGTTCAGTAACTGTATATTACATATTGCTGCCCAGAAATACAACTGCCGTAAGTCTGAAAATCAGATTTTACAGGAGAGAAAAAAAAAAACTGATTATTTTCCCCACAAGATATACTGCGAGCTGAGTTATGGTACAAGTATTTTGATTGCAGCTTGTTTGTTTTTAGGATAATGTGATTGGGACTTGGCTATGTTATGCCCCTTCGCCTGCTCTTATAGCACACCAAAAATCTCAAAAATGCAAAACATCTGAGTTATGGCAGTTGTATTTCCGGGCGGCGATATGTTCATCCACAGTCTGGCACATGTAATTATTGGCATCATTTCTCACAAACTGAACTTTATTTGAATCAGACTTGTTTTTTCTTTCAAGGTAAGTGTGAGCGGTTCATAAGGAGCAAAGAATGGAAGATGGCAGCATTAGAAAAATAAGGTGCTGCATATTTTGTTAGCTCCAGGAACTGATTTTGATTTGGGGGGCGACAGCGAAGAAGACGTCAAGACATGACCTGCATGAACAATATGCTTAGGTTAGTTCAGAGTTATCAATCATAGTTCATACAGACAACAGCTATTAGTAGGCCAAGGCTGCGTTAAGCGTTCCTGTTTCAACCTGTTAGTGAGTCACGGTTGTAAACAGGCATGTGATGAGAGCACTCGAGGTCAGTAGCAGTGCACAGCTTACCATGGGATGTAACTTGTCTGCGCACGCATGCGCACCCGCCCACACGCATGCATGTATGCATGCATGCACGCACGCGTGTGCGCGCACACACACACGCACACACACACACACACACACACACACACACACACACACACACACACACTCCCACACAACACACACACAAACAAACACACGCACGCACGCACACACACACACACACACACACACACACACACACACACACACACACACACACACACACACACACACACAATGCATCAGTATCACGTGATACCTGTGTACTGGAGAAGCCTAGCTGCCAAACCTCCCACATTTTTCAGGAATTTCCCCATTTAAGAAATCATTCCCACAAAAAAAAAGCCCAGATCCATTGAAAAATCCAGAATTTCACATTTTTTGTGTAAAAATGCATGGTTTGCGAGTCATTTTTACATAGGCTTGGTAGTAAAGTAACATTGCAGAATAAACGCCAGATGTGTGTTACATTGTGCGAGAGTCGGCAATAATATTTAGCATGAGTATGTTTTCTTTTTTCTGAATGCGACATTTCTCAGTAAGGGGTCAACAGTGCTTGTAGTCGGAGCCACTTTGTCCTTGCTTCAGTCCACCTGGTTACTTTCATCCCTTGGTTCCGGAATCTCCACTCCAGAAGGTGGGAGGGTGCTATGGAGATGATGAAGCCGAACTAGGTTGGTTTGGGCTGGGCGTGGGGTAGGGTGGGAGACGTGAGGGGGGGTGGGGGGGGGGGGGGGGGCAGTCATTCTGTTGGAACTTCGTATCGTATCAGACTACAACAGCTACACTAAAACAAAAATGAAAAAAAAAAAAAAAAAAAATGCTGGATTGGATGATGGAAGGCGGAGGGAATGGACATCAAACACCATGGCATGCATGTTCACACATAGTGAGTCGCCCGTGTACACCCCATCCCCCCTCTCCACCCACACCCCCACCCTTTTCCCCATACTTGTACCCTTTCTTTCTCCCCCCCCTCCCCTTCCCTCCTCCACCCCCAACCCCCCCCCCCAACCTTCCACACCCCCCACTCCCCACCCACCCACCACTCTCTCCTCAGTTCGTCTGAACTAATTTTGTCATGTTAATTTAAAATGGTTTGTGAAGAATCACCATGTGCAACAACTTACTGTTTGCCTTGACCCTTCCTGCAGGTTCCGACCTTTAGGGACGGGGACATTGTGGTCAATGAGTCTGGCGCCATCTGTGACTACCTGGAGGTGAGGGACGGTGAAGGAGGGAAAGTCTGGTGGAGCGAGTGAGGACTGTGGCTGTGGTGGAATGCGTTGCTGATGTGGTATTCTGTGTTGAAAAAGAACTCACAGAGACACATACACACACACAAGCACACACATAAATGTGCACGCGAGCGCACTCATCCATGCTCTCTCACACACACACATGCACACATGCATACAAATAAAATGCTTGCAATAAAATGCTTGCATGGCCATGGGTTACGGGTCAAAGTCGGCCATGAAGCCGTCGAAAACTCATGTTCAGTTTTGCTCAACCATTTTTCCCTTACAGATTGCCGCTGAAGTTCCTGTCTGCTGTTTCATGATACACGATATTTTATTTGTCCTCATAGAATACAAGGAAAAGATTAACATTTTATTACACGATATTTTATTTGTCCTCATAGAATACAAGGAAAAGATTAACATTTTTCATCTGATCTAAGATTTTACTTACAGAAGAAAGATTTTTAACAAAAATTTCTGACGTGTTTTCAGAAGTTTTATTTTAAAGAATTGTGTGAATGCATTTTTTTTTTTTTTTTAAATTAAAGAAATTTTTTGGTTTTAAATGACTTGTGAGTTCACTTTGATGTGGTCGGCTGGGCTATAAGCAACAAGACCTTAGCTTACCAAATGCTTCTGCTGGAAGAGTACACTGCTAGGTTCTCAGTTGGGTTAGGTTACTTAGAATGGTTGGCATGTACCTGCTGGAATGCACAGTGTTGGTGCACCACGGACATGCAGGACACGGTGTGAAGGCAGTGCAGTATAGCGATTCTCTCAGTGTCAAATGGCTGTACATCTTGTTTGGAAAGGTTTGAGTCTGTCTTTCCCTCGGACAGTACAGATCTACTCTGTCTGAAGGAGATAGGATTTTGTTTTCACTGAGCCAAGTGTCCAGAATGATCTGATTTTCATTTGGACAGATGTCAGCTGTGTGAACATGGAATCAGGACCATTATTTTTGTTCCTTTTGACTTAAACTCACAACAGCTGTGACCAGGCCAGTTGTACGGTCTGACAGTGTCTTTGAAGCTCTGTGAAATACTGGAACCCTATGAAAACCAGCAAATCTTTTAAACACCAAGCTCTTTTAAGGAGACGAGAAGTCCTGTGAAATATTGGACCCATTTGGTGGGCAGCCAGCCCAGAAATGCCAAGCTCCTTGAAGGAGAGGACCTGGCAATCAAGTCCTGTGAAATATTGGACCCCTTTGGTGGCCAACAGCCCTGAAAGATCAAGCACTGTAAAGGAGGTGATCTGGCAATCAAGTCCTGTGAAATACAGGACCCCTTTGGTGGCCAGCAAGTCTGAAACGCCAAGCACTATGAAGGAGACAGTCTGGCAGTGTCAATCTGGTTGTGACAGTCCTGTGAAATAATGGATCCCTATGGTAGCTAGCCAGCCTGCCAAGCACTGTGACGATGAGAAAGTATACATACATCCACTCGTGCGCTCATGCACATGTTCAAAGGTACCACCAAAACATCTGGAGAGTGAATTTTTTTTTCATCATTAGATCTGTTTGACACAAAAGTATTACACCGTGATTCAAGCTCTTTATCAAGAAATATACAGTGAAATAACATGTGTCTCCGTGCAGCTCTGGATAGTTTCAAGTGAGGTCACTGCAGGTGGAAATTGAAACAGTCTTAGAAGAAAAAATATTGTCATTCTGCCAGACAAAAGGGACGGACAAGTAACGAAACACAGTGTGTTTCAACCTCTTCGGGTCTTCTTCAGGCAAGATGAATGACATTCAGGCCAGTGAACACAGAGAATGAGCAATCACTTCTCCAACTGGGCGCAACATGGATGATGAATGACAGAAGAGTTCATATTTTTTCTTTTAAGCTGTAGATAGGTTGAAACTGCTAACGGACAAGAGTTGTGTCACATCAGTGGAGGATATTCATACTAGTAAATTACTAAGGAGAATTCCGAGGCTAAAGTGAATGACCTGGCAAGTTGCCAGTGACGGCATCACATTAATAATGAAATGAAATGAAAAAAGAAAAGAAAAAAAAATTGGAAAAGTGAAAGCAGACCAGTACAGAGGGCCGAAGATGTACACTGCTAGATGGTGATCAGTGTGGCCCAGTCAGACATCATACACACACGTATACATTCACTACACACACATTAAAAAAACAACAACAACAACAAAAAAAACATGGTAGGTAGGCACTCAAGGTCAGACCGGTGCGTTGGGCTCATGCATAGGTCTGACATTTGCTGAGTCGTAGCCACGAGACCCTCTTCTTCTATTGTCTCATCATAGTTGTTAATTCATTTATCCATCAGCTTCAAATCATGCGTAATGTGGTCTCAAAACTTAGCGGATGTGGTGTAGCGTATATGGACTGGTCCGCACGCAGTGACGCCTCCTTGATGAAACTGAAGCTGAAGCTGAGTGGTCCAGTGAAAGCCCAAGAACTACAGGATGTGGACAGCTAAGTAATGGTCAACTTTACCAGTGAAAACCAGTGAACAAAACAAAGTGAACAGTGAACTGGTGAGTCTTGTAACTCAGTTATATCCCCCAAATCACAGAAGTTAGTTATTAAATATCATCCGGTGAAAATCAGTGATCTATAGAAAATGGACAGTTAACTAATGATTGATGTGATCCGGTGATAAGCAAGAACTAGTAGAAAATAGACAGTGGTTGTAGTGATTCATGTAATTCAATTAAAATCCCCCAAAAGGACTGAAAAGTTGACAGTCAACTAATTATTAATATCATTCAGTGGTAACCAGTGAACAATAGAACAGGGACAGTTGATTAACGATAAATGTGGCCCATTCTGACCAGTAAACTGTAAAAAGTGGACATTTAATCTTAATAATTGTTGAGAAAGAAAACAAAATAAAAAAAAAAGAAAAGGGGAAAAAATACCAGAAAAAAAAGCTTGTGAAAAACAGTGTGGCACAAAGTCAGCAAAATCAGTAAAACAACGGAAAAAAAAAAAAAAAAAGGATCATCAACGAAGACAAAAGTTTTGTAGTAGAGAACTATAAAATAGGCATTCTGGCTCACCCACCTCCGCCAGCTCCAACCGGCTGAAGCCGGTTTCGCTGTTGCTCCGCCGGCTTACCCAGAATGCCTATTTTATAGTTCTCTAATAGTAAACACTTTACAAACATACATAATGTGTAGGATTATCTGTTTTTAACACTAATTTAGAAAACTTTTGAGACTTTAGTTTTTGCTTAATCCTTCGTTTTTCTTGATCGTTTTCAATAACATCATTTTCACGCATACATTCATCAAATGCGTCTCTGTCTTTCATGTGAAATAAAACTACAGTCTTTAATTGTTCTCTAAAGTCTTTTAAAACTGAGTTATATTTTTGACATAAAATCCACACACTTATCCCAGCATGTCTTCCACTGAAAGCCAGTTTTGATAAAGTGTTTCTCTTTTTAACTATGTCTCTTTCTGCTGAACAGTCATCTATAATAAATAGTGTCTGAGTTCCTTCAAACTGTCTATAAAAGTGTTCTAAGCACTCGCTAAGTTTATTGCTAGGATCAACTAAATAGATTTCATCATCCGTCCATATAAACCTTCTGTCGTGATATGCTTTGTTCCATTTGAGTGTTGGGCAGAAAATTACTATATGATCAAAATTATAACGATAAACTGTTTGTAATAGGTCGAGGACAAATATTGTTTTTCCACAACCAGTCTGTCCACAAATCAATGAACAATGAGGGGTTTTTATCATAAAGTTTAACATCGGCATTGACACCAAAGTCGTCTGCTCCATAGTTTTATAACAGAATTTAATTTACACCAGTTAGTGTTGTTATCATACTATCCGTCAAAATTTGATCAGTACAATAAAATCTTATAAGGTCTAAATGTGTCAGATTAATCCAACTCAGTTTTGTCAGATTGTTTCTATTAAGACTAACATTGATTTTGTTGCTTGTTGTTACGACCTTAAAATTTTCACCATCGTGACGAACCACAACAGTAACTTTAAGATTGTCAACGTCTAAGTTTTGCCAGCTAATAAGAATTCCTTCCATAAGGTTGTCACTGACACCCACAGCTCCATTCCTCCCCACATCTTTTAAGACAGAAATTTCAAATATCATTGTGAACGTGTCTCCTAATAACGTGCGTGGAAAGAACTGTACTTTTGTAGTAGCTTCCTTCAAAACTGATTCTCTTCTGTGGAGGATGTACTGTTTGCTCCCAAACTTCTTTATTTCGATCTCTTTTCGACTGTTGTCCTCTGGCATAAGACTTACATGTAAAGGGCCAGAGTTCAATGCTTTTCTGAAACTTTTTTGACGGTCAAAAAATGTAAATGGGCTTACGAATTCAAATTTTATGTCCCATTCTAAATATGGTTCTAAGTGCCATTTGTTGTCAGTTTTTCGAACTATTTTATATTCATACTGACCCGCATTATTTGCTTCTACATTGCGTAGTTGTTCTAGTTTAGGAAACCTTTTGCTGTCGCTAACCTCTTTGCGTTTATAATAACCATCTTTAGTGTACTCAAAACCATACAAAGTGCTTATCTCACCGTTTTGTTCAAAGTCCTCAACGTCTGCAAGGTCTTTTAATTCTAAAGTTACACACCTCTCAGGCGCTAATGTAACTCCTGATTCTTCTGGTCCACGAGACATTTTTTAAAACAACGTATTATTTTATTTCTAAAACAATGTGCAGGTTATCACATTTCACGACTTTCCCTGTTTTATCTGTGATCTTTATATTAAATGATCTGACCCTCTCACAAGCTAATCTTTTAAACTGTAAATTAGGAAATTGTATAATTTCATAATCGCAATATGCAGCTTTCCCTGATGGAAGAGCTCTTAAAACAGTTGAGGGCCTTCCATCATATAAGTTTTCATCAGTGCTCAGCTCGTCCAAATGAACATAGAGTAATGAATGTAATGCAAGATCGAGCGGATATTCTCCCTCATAAGTAGTTTTGTCTGGTGTAACTATAAATTCATGATTGCTTGATCGATTGTTAGTTGCAAAGCCTAACATTTTAGCTAGCTCTACATCAAAAAGGTAACTTACTCTTTTTTCTTCAGGTTTGAATGTCAACATTACTTTCAAATTTGCATTGTTAAGTTTGAGAGTAATGTCGAAGTTACTCATTGCTTCTTTCAGCGAGCAAAACCCGTAATAACCATCAGGTATGGTTAACTGGCTAACTAAGTTTAATATATTATCAAATTTTTTAATCTTATTATTTTCCTTGGATTCACTTATATTAAACCATACGACTTTGTAAAAAATTTCATGGAGTGCAACCCTTTGGGTTCCGCATTCATTATCAATAGCATATTCTAAAAACGAAGGACTGTCTTGAGTTGTTATTGTTACAAACATTTTTAAAACAATTTAAAAATGAGTGCATTCAAATATACTAATGCAAAATATTCTGTTGGGCCGCACTACAATCTTAAAAATATAACAACTGACACCCTTGACATTTCTGTGACTCAGTCTGACGCCTTTCAAGTAAAGGTTAGTACTCCATTAAACAGATATCTTAACCCTCCTATTAAAAAAGACCACATCCCGAAAGTGTGGTTCAGTCATCCGATGCAGTTTTATCAGAACCAGTTAAACTTTGCTGTGTTTTGCGCATCAACTGGGTGTGGAGTGTCGTATGCTGATCATTTAAATCATCCTGATCCTTTGGTGAGGTCAGTGTATAGATTTCATTTTTATTACACCTTCAGACGTATTTTATCTGAACTGCAAGCGCCATTACCAAATGACAAAACGTTTAATCCATTCAGCAACAGAATAGATTACAAGGCTTTTGAAAGGATCTGTAACGAATTTGATATTGACCCAAAGACAGACTTTAGACAAAAGTTGGATCTTAATCATGGTTTAGGCACCCTTTATTTTTGGGGCGTGCACAGAAAGTATAACTATGATTGGAATCCTCCTTACACATCTTTCTCTTCAAGCACAACTGTTCACCTCGGGTCCATAGAGCAAGAGCATAAAACAGCATGGACAACATTTATTTTGGATACTTCTAAGGGCCTAACTAGAGCGGGAATAGAACGAATAAACAACTCTATTCGTACTTATGTTTGGTGTTTGCTAGGTTCACAAGCACAGGCAAGATCTAACATAACTGATCCTTCTACTGGCTTTGACGCCCAAAAACAGTATTTAGCAAATTTAGAGGATTCTATTAATTCTGCAATTGATTTGCCTTCAAGTATTAAAAGGTACCAAAATGTTTTACAATTTGCAAGATCGAAAGTAGACTTTGCTGTCGGCACTGGTTTATACATGCTACCTTCTGACCTCAGGCTCCAGGTAGGAACAATAATAAACTACAACAATGAAATCCTTGTTGCAGGAAATGAACAGAAGGTTGGACAAAACGACATAAATTCTGAGCCAGTAATATTACAAACAATAAAAAAACACCCCCCAAGATTAAGTCATCCAATCCCCAAGGCCCAAAGCCCAAAGGCCATTGAAGACGCGCGTGATGACCATGAATATGAAAAGACAGCACTTGTTATTGGATTAACTGCCCTAGGATTACTTGGTCTTTATCTTACTAAAGAGTAACCCAACTATTAAGACAACTAATGCCCATAAGTGCTCAGCCATAAAGCCAACTACTTTACTTGCGGCAGACAAAAGCCAGCTAACGATCCCTCCTATTATACTAGGCAAAGAATCTATTGCTTTACTAGCTAATTTTTTTAGTAAGTTTGCAAGGTGATCGAGTTGTTTTTTTACCCATGATTTATCTGACGACGGAGTTGGCGGGCCTGGTGGCACTGCTCCCCCACCACCACCGCCTGTAATAGCCAACACCAGTGTACTTATTGCAAATCCTAAGGCTGTTATAACACTTGCTAATGTGACACCTTGCTCTCTAAACAGTGTTCTTATTCGTTCTGCTAACGTTGTGTCTTCATATAAAATTCTTTGGATAGTTTCTCTTATTCTGCTCACTTGAGTTCGTAATTGTTCTCGGTTAGTAGACAGCACTTCTAGTCTTGCTGATCTCTCTTGTTCAAGATCTTTTAGTCTTTGTGTTATTCTTTCTTTAACACCAGGTCCTAAGTTGTGGTCATCAGCCTCAACTAGTTTTTCTTTTTCTCTTTTTATATGCTCATCTAGTTCACCCAGTTTTGCTAAATTGTTTGTTAATTCGCCTCTGATGCTTCTCAAAGCATGATCAAGGGCCGTTATTTCTCTCATAGGTAGCGGCGGATCGTGCATAGTTTTTAATACTGTTTCTTCTGAAAAACTGGTTTCTGCTTCTATTATTTTGTCTGCTGTTGGGCTTAAATCTTTAAGGGGTATGTTTTGAATTTGGTTTTCTGTTGGGAGTTTCTGTAGTGTGTTTTGAAGTTTAGCAACTGCTTCCCTATCTAATTTTGGTTTAGTAATGCCAAGGCGATTTTGTTCGCTCACACTGAGCCTTTGTCTAATTGTACTCTTTTTTAAAACTTTGATGAGTCTGGTTTAGTTGTAAGCTGAACAAGTTGTCCTTCGTCGTTTCTCACAAACAAATGGTCATCTTTTGTTTCAAAATCATTAGGGTCTATAAAATCGGGAGGTTCTTGGCCTAAACTTTGATAAAATGATTTGACCTTACTTTCTGTTAATTCACGCCGCAATGATTGTAATGGATGTGTTAAAGGAGTCATTTCACTCATGTCGTCTCCAGGATCAAAAACATCATAATCTTCTTCTGCCATGTTTTTAAATGATTAACTTTTTATTTTGTTTTATAAAAAAATGTCACAAGCATATGGCTCGATGCTTGACCCGCATAGAAGACTGAAAGAGCCCTTTGGCGTGAAGGGAAATAAACAGAATATTATTGTTCCAAATAATCCATCTACTATTGATTCAGATCAAATTCTTACTGTTAAATTTCCAGACCTAGGAGCAGATGAAGTGATTGTGCCGGGATCTGCACGGCTTACTTTCAAAATAGAACTTGATTCAGCAACAGACGCAAACAGGACAGTTGTACAGAATCTGGGACGGGCAATCGTTAAGAAAATTTCTATAAAACTTGAGGGGCAAGAAATATTTTCTTTACACAATGCAGACATATTTCTAATCTATTCTGATCTATGGCTAACCGCGAATGAAAGGGCCGATCTTGCGTTTCAAGGAATCGAAAATAACGAAGCACTAAAACACAGAATAGACGCCGAAGATGCTAAAGCCGGCAACAAGTATGAAGCTGTAAGTTTTGCTTATGGAAATCGCTTTTGTATACCCTTAGATTTTGAGTTGTTAAAAGCGCATGCACCATACTTTCAAGGAGCATTAAAAGACAGATTGTCATATGAACTAACTTTTAATGAATACAAACATGTCATTAAATCTACAGACACTGATTCCAAGTACAGCATTTTCAACATCTCGTTAGAGTTTGACATTGTTAGCAACCCTAACTTAGCAAGGCTGATTGAGCAACAATATCAGTCAAAATTAGCAATATATTACGAAAGAGTGATTCATCATTCAAAATATCCTAAAAGCAGGGCAGACACTATATGGAATTTTAGTTTTAGCGCCGCAGCAAGATCACTTAAAGGTATTTTATTGCTGTGTGAAGATGATAAAGAACCATACCAAAGACAAAGTGAAAAGTTTATCAATCCTAAAATAACGAAAGTACAATGTTCAATTGAGGGTAGTCCTAACCAAGTCTACGGTAGCGGGCTTAAACCTTATCATCATTTTGATGAAATAAGAAAATTGTTTGGAGGCGGGAGGTCTAGAAGTCCAACAGTAGACCTTGTGTCTAAAGATCTACACCTTCACAGTGTTAGACTTGATGAATATTTAACAACGAAATACGGTTTATGGATTGACCTAAGGTCAACAGAGGATAATCAGTTGCATGGGAGTGGGAGAACAGTTAAAGACGTAATAAACATTCAAATTGATAAAGAAAAAGAGAGTGATAAACCACTTAATGTACATTTGTTTTTAATATATGATGCGCAGCTGAATATTCAAGATAACAGATTAAAAGATATCCAATACTAAATTATTTTTATTTTTAAAAAGCATGTCTGTTCAGGTTTATCCAAAAGTGCCCAAAGAAGAGAACTCTGTTGCTGTAGACATAAAAACTTTCAGATTAACCAACATTACACAAATGCAAACCCAACTAGAGCAGGACCTTTCAAAATACAGTAAAACCAAACGAAGGTATTCTGCTGCCTTTAATGCTGTTACATATGTTAATACTGGAGCATCGATCACTAGTGCTCTATCAGCAGGAACCAGTGTTGGTCTCTTAGCAACAGGCGTAGGTGCACCGGCAGCTTTACCTCTAGGTGGTTTGTCTTTAACTCTTGGCCTGTGTTCATTGGCTGTAAGTGCTGTCAGCAAAAAAATAAAAGCTAAACTCCAAAAGCACACAGCTATGGTTCAACTAATAACAGCTAAACTTAGTTCCTTCAAACTGATAATTGATAAAGCACTTGTCGACTCGAACATCACGGATGAAGAATTTAGTCGCCTACAGGCTGATTTTGAGGACTACAAAAGACAAAAGTTTGATCTTCAAAGAAAGGCAAGGGCAACTTTTTCTCAACAACCAGACACCGACCAGATAAAAAAGGAATGCTTAAAAAAAGTAAACGAGACATTAAACTCTGTTCTAAACAGCTCACATTAACAACCCCAAAGGGCGTTTATACTTTAGTTTATGAGTCCAAGCACAAAAAGACCGTTGATATTGATTCTGATTAAGTATTTTTTTTTTTAATTTAAATAAATATGTTGAGTTAGAAAAGAAACTCAGCATGGATAAGATATATGACAGTTTTGACTCTTGGTTAGATGCAATGGAAGAGGAAGAGCGTTTGTCAAAAGCTTTAAATGAGGTCGTTTTAGAAGTTATTGATCCAACAAACGTACAGGCAAGCGTTGTACATGCTATTTCTCAAGTTCCAAGTAAACTAACAATAAACCCTCCAGTTAAAGTAAGGTTAGTTGTTTTAATCGACTATATAACAATAAACGAAGAAAATCTAGAAGTCTGGGTCTCAACTAAACAGCAGACTATTCTTTCTTATAATGACTTAACACCCGGTTGGGCAGATCAACTTCTTACACAGTTTAATGAAGCCTC
>JAMYXO010006541.1:5000-13431 GCA_033310375.1 Conus canariensis | reverse complement strand
GGAAGAGGGCGGGTGGAAGGGAAAGAAAGCCGGGTGGAAGGGAGAAAGAGGGCCGGGTGGGAAGGAAGAGGGCCGGTGTGGAAGGGAAGAGGGCCGGGTGGAAGGGAAGAAAGCCGGGTGGAATGGAAGAGGGCTGGGTGGAATGGAAGAGGGGCGGGTTGGAAGGGAAGAGGGCGGGGGAGGGAAGGGGAAGAGGGAAGAGGGCCGGGTGGAAGGGAAAGAGGGGGGGTGGAAGGGAAGAGGGCCGGGTGGGAGGGAAGAGGGCCGGGTGGAAGGGAAGAGGGAAGAAAGGGCCGGGTGGATGGAAGAGGGCCTGGGTGGAATGGAAGAGGGCCGGGTGGAATGGGAAGAGGGCCGGGTGGAAGGAAGAGGGTCGGGTGGAAGGGAAGAGGGCCCGCGTGGAAGGGAAGAGGGCCGGGGTGGAAGGGAAGAGGGCCGGGTGGAAGGGAGAGGGAAGAGGGCCGGGTGGAAGGGAAGAGGGCGGGTGGAAGGGAAGAGGGCCGGGTGGAAGGGAAGAGGGCCGGGTGGAAGGGAAGAGGCCGGGTGGAAGGGAAGAGGGGCCGGGGGAAGTGAAGAGGAGAGGCCGGGTGGAAGGGAAGAGGGCAGGGGGGAATGGAAGAGGGAAGGGCCGGGTGGAAGTGAAGAAGAAGAGGCCCGGGTGGAAGGGAAGAGGGCCGGGTGGAAGGGAAGAGGGAAGAGGGGCCGGGTGGAAGTGAAGAGGAGAGGGCGGGTGGAAGGAAGAGGGCCGGGTGGAAGGAAGAGGGAAGGAAGGGCCGGGTGGAATGGAGAGGAAGAGGGCCGGGTGGAAGGGAAGAGGGAAGAGGGCCGCTGGAGGGAAGGGAAGAGGGTTCGGGTGGAAGGGAAGAGGGCCGGGTGGGGGGAAAAGGGCCGGGTGGAAGGAAGAGGGCCGGGTGGAAGGGAAAGGGCCGGTGGAAAGGGAAGAGGGCCGGGTGGAAGGGAAGAGGGCCGGGTGGAAGGGAAGAGGGCGGGGTGGGAGGGAAAGGGCCGGGTGGAAGGGAAGAGGGAAGAGGGCCGGGTAGGAAGGGAAGAGGGCCGGGTGGAAGGGAAGAGGGCCGGGTGGAAGGGAAGAGGGTTCGGGGTAGGAAGGGAAGAGGGCGGGTGGGAGAGGAAAAAGGGCCGGGGTGGAAGAGGTAAAAGAGGGCCGGGTGGAAGGAAGAGGGAAAACCGGGTGGAAGGAGAAAAGGGGCGGGTGGGAAATGGGAAAGAGGGCCGGGTGGAAGGGAAAGAGGCCGGGTGGGAGGGAAGGAGGGCGGGTGGAGAGGGAAGAGGGCAGGGTGGAAGGGAAGATGGCCGTGGTGGAAGGGAAGAGGGCCGGGTGGAAGGGAAGAGGGCCGGGTGGGAGGGAAGAGGGAAGAGGGCCGGGGTGGAAGGGAAGAGGGCCGGGTGGAAGGGAAGAGGGCCGGGTGGGAAGGGAAGAGGGCCGGGTGGAAGGGAAGGGGAAGAGGGCCGGGTGGAGAGGGAAGAGGGCCGGGTGGAAGGAGAAGGGGAAGGGAAGAGGGCCGGGTGGAGGAAGAGAGGGAAGAGGGCGGGTGGAAGGGAAAGAGGGCCGGGTGGAAGGGAAGAGGGCCGGGTGGAAGGGAAGGGGAAGAGGGCCGGGTGGAAGGGAAGAGGGCCGGGTGGAAGGGAAGAGGAGAGGGCCGGGTGGAAGGGAAGAGGGCCGGGTGGAAGGGAAGAGGGGCCGGGTGGAAGGGAAGAGGGAAGAGGGCCGGGTGGAAGGAGAGGGGGGGGGTGGAAGGGGGAAGAGGGAAGAGGGCGGGTGGAAGGGAAGAGGGCGGGTGAAGGAAGGGCCGGGGAAGGGAAGGGAAGAGGGCCGGGTGGGGAAGGGAAGAGGGCCGGGTGGGAAGGGAAGAGGGCCGGGTGGAAGGGAAGAGGGAAGAGGGCCGGGTGGAAGGGAAGAGGGCCGGGTGGAAGGGAAGGGCGGGTGGAAGGGAAGAGGGTGGAGGGAGAGGGAAGAGGGCCGGGTGGAGGGAAGAGGGCCGGGTGAAGAAGGGAGAGGGGAGAGAGGGCCGGGTGGAAGGGAAGAGGGAGAGGGCCGGGTGGAAGGGAAGAGGGGGTAGAGGAGGGCCGGTGGAAGGGAAGAGGGGAAGAGGGCCGGGTGGAAGGAAAGAGGGCCGGTGGAAGGAAGAAGGGCCGGGTGGAAGGGAAGAGGGAAGAGGGCCGCGGTGGAAGGGAAGAGGGAGAGAGGGCCGGGGAGGAAGGGAAGAGGGCCGGGTGGAAGGGAAGAGGGCCGGGTGGAAGGGAAGAGGGCGGGTGGAAGGGGAAGAGGCGGGTGGAGGGAAGAGGGCCGGGTGAGGAAGAGGAAGAGGGGCCGGGTGGAAGGGAAGAGGGCCGGGTGGAAGGGAAGAGGAAGAGGGCCGGGTGGAAGGAGGGAAGGAGGCCGGGTGGAAGGGAAAGGGGGCGGGTGGAAAGGAAGAGGGAAGAGGGCCGGGTGGAGAAGAGGAAGAGGCGGGTGGAAGGGAAGAGGGCCGGGTGGAAGGAAGAGGGAAGAGGGCGGGTGGAAGGAAGAGGGAGGGGTGGAAGGGAAGAGGGAAGGGAGGGCCGTGGAAGGAAGAGGGAAGAGGGTGGGTGGAAGGGAAGAGGGCGGGTGGGGGAAAAAGGGCCGGGTGGAAGGGAAGAGGGCCGGGTGGAAGGGAAAGGGCGGGTGGAAGGGAAGAGGGCGGGTGGAAGGGAAGAGGGCGGGTGGAAGGGAAGAGGGCCGGGTGGGGGAAAGGGCCGGGTGGAAGGGAAGAGGAAGAGGGCGGGTGGAAGGAAGAGGGCGGGTGGGAAGGAAGAGGGCGGGTGGAAGAGAAGAGGGGCGGGTGGAAGGGAAGGGGGGTGGGAGGAAAAAGGGCGGGTGGAAGGAAGAGGGGGGGTGGAAGGGAAGAGGAGAGCCGGGTGGAAAGGGAAGAGGGGTAAGGGCGGTGGAAGGAAGAGGGCCGGGTGGAAGGGAAGAGGGGGCGGGTGGAAGGGAAGAGGGGGTGAGGGCGGGTGGAGGAGGGAAGAGGGCCGGGTGGAAGGGAAGAGGCCGGTGGAAGGAAGAGGGCCGGGTGGAAGGGAAGAGGGGCGGGTGGGGGAAGGGAAGAGGGCGGGTGGAAGGGAAGAGGGCGGGTGGAAGGAAGAGGGCGGGTGGAAGGGGAAGAGGGCGGGTGGAAGGGAAGAGGAAGAGGGCGGGTGGAGGGAAGGGAAGAGGGCGGGTGGAAGGGAAGGAAGGGGCCGGGTGGAAGGGAAAGAGGGGAAGAGGGCCGGGTGGAAGGGAAGAGGCGGGTGGAAGGGAAGAGGGCCGGGTGGAGGAAGGGAAGAGGGCCGGGTGGAAGGGAAGAGGGCGGGTGGAAGGAAGGGGAAGAGGGCCGGGTGGAAGGGAAGAGGGAGGCCGGGTGGAAGGGAAGAGGGCCGGGTGGAAGGGAAGAGGCGGGGGGAGGAAGAGGGCCGGGTGGAGAGGGGAAGAGGGCCGGGTGGAAGGGAAGAGGGAAGAGGGCCGGGTGGGAGGGAAGAGGGCCGGGGGAAGGGAAGAGGGGGAAGAGGGCCGGGTGGAGGGAAGAGGGCCGGGTGGAAGGGAAGAGGGTGGGTGGAAGGGAAGAGGGTGGGTGGAAGGGAAGAGGGCGGGTGGGAAGGGGGAAGGAGGGCGGGTGGAAGGAGGAAGAGGGCCGGGTGGAAGGGAAGAGGGCGGGTGGAAGGGAAGAGGGAAGGGCCGGGTGGAAGGAGGGGCGGTGGAAGGGAAGGAGAGGGCCGGGTGGAGGGAAGAGGGTTGGGTGGAAGGGAAGAGGCGGGTGGAGGGAAGAGGGTAAGGAGGGCCGGGTGGAAGGGAAGAGAGGGGGGTGGAAGGGAAGAGGGTGGGTGGAAGGGAAGAGGGCGGGTGGAAGGGAAGGGGAGGGCGGGTGGAAGGAAGAGGGCCGGGTGGAGGGAAGAGAGGCGGGTGGAAGGGGGTGGAAGGAAGGGGCGGGTGGAAGGGAGAGGGGGGGGAAGGGAGAGGGAAGAGGGCGGTGGAAGGGAAGAGGGGGGGGGAAGGGAAGAGGGCGGGTGGGAAGGGAAGAGGGCGGGTGGAAGGGAAGAGGGGGGGAGAGGCCGGTGAAGGAAGAGGGTGGGGGAGGAAGAGGGCCGGGTGGAAGGGAGGGGGAAGGGAAGGGCGGTGGAAGGAAGAGGGCGGTGGAAGGGAAGAGGGCGGTGGAAGGGAAGAGGGCGGTGGAAGGGAGGAAGAGGGCCGGGTGGAAGGAAGAGGGGGTGGGAAGGGAAGAGGCCGGAGAGGGCCGGGTGGAAGGGAAGAGGGAAGAGGGCCGGGTGGAGAGGGAAGAGGGCCGGTGGAGGGAAGAGGGAAGAGGGGCGGTGGAAGGGAAGAGGGGGAAGGAAGAGGCCGGGTGGAAGGGAAGAGGGAAGAGGGCCGGGTGGAAGGGAAGAGGGAAAGAGGGCCGGGTGGAAGGGAAGGGAAGAGGGCCGGGTGGAAGGGAAGAGGGCCGGGGGGAAGGGAAGAGGCGGGTGGGGAAGGGAAGAGGGCCGGGTGGAAGGGAAGAGGGTCGGGTGGAGGGAAGGGGAAGAGGGCGGGTGGGAGGGAAGAGGGCGGTGGAAGGGAAGAGGGAGGCCGGGTGGAAGGAAGAGGGAAGAGGGCGGTGGAAGGGAAAGAGGGAAGAGGGCCGGGTGGAAGGGAGAGGGAAGAGGGCCGGGTGGAAGGGAAGAGGGAAGAAGAGGGCCGGGTGGAAGGAGAGGGAAGAGGGCCGGGTGGAAGGGAAGAGGGAAGAGAGGGCCGGGTGGAAGGGAAGAGGGAAGAGGGCGGGTGGGGAAGGAAAGGGCGGTGAAGGGAGAGAGAGGGCCGGGTGGAAGGGAAGAGGGAAGAGAGGGCGGTGGAGGGAAGAGGAAGAGGCCGGGTGAGGGAAGAGGCGGTGGAGGAAGAGGGACCGGGTGGAAGGGAAGAGGGAAGAGGGCCGGGTGGAAGGGAAGAGGGAAGAAGGCCGGGTGGGAGGGAAGAGGGCCGGGTGGAAGGGAAGAGGGAAGGGCAGTGGAAGGGAAGAGGGAAGAGGGCCGGGTGGAAGGGAAGAGGGAGGGCCGGGTGGAGGGGAAGAGGGCCGGGTGGAAGGGAAGAGGACCGGGTGGAAGGGAAGAGGGTCGGGTGGAAGGGAAGAGGGCTGGGTGGAAAGTTAAGGAAGTAGCAGTAAGGGTTTGGAGGGGTGTTGGCAGATGTCTCCAATGAAATATACCAGTTAATTGCGGTGGTTCTTAATCACATTGTCTTCTGGCGCTACGAACACATTTTTACGCTAATATTATCCTCAGTATTATAATAACCACTATTGATATTATCACCAGCAACAATAACAGTAGTAGTAGTATTTCTTTTGGCAATTTTTGTCATCAGTTCATTACCCCTCTGACGCCATCCTAGCCCGATTCTTTATTATCCATCGACTGTGCAACAGTTAAAAAGAATGTGCTGAGCGAGAAGGGTATCCACGTTCTCAAAAAAGAAAATACGAAACCGATGGTTCAATTAGATCTAGGACACGCGGTTGTGAGATCGCGCTGACGTGGCTTTCGTAGTCTGATGGAAATAATGAAAACGATCGAAAGGGGGGAATTTTGTTAATCAAATTATCTCCCATCCCACCCCCCCCCCCTTCCCGGCCCCCAACATCCCCCCCCTCCCCACCTCCATCCCCGTGAACGCGAAAAGTAATTTGTCGCCAATACCGCCAAGCAGCGGACACACACTACAGCTGAAAGGAAATGTAAAACAACAGCGTTTTGGCCACTCGTGCCTAAAGAGGTGAAGGTGTTCACAATGAAAAGAACATCTGAAGCAGGGGACGGTGGCAGAGGTTGGAGGGTTAAAGAAGGAACTGCATTATAGCTGAATTTATCAGTAACATACAGACTGAAATGAAGTAAGAAGGAACTGCATTAAGCTGAATTTATCAGTAACATACAGACTGAAATGAAGAAAGAAGGAACGGCATTATAGCTGAATTTATCAGTAACATACAGACTGAAATGAAGTAAGAAGGAACGGCATTATAGCTGAATTTATCAGTAACATACAGACTGAAATGAAGTAAGAAGGAACGGCATTATAGCTGAATTTATCAGTAACATACAGACTGAAATGAAGTAAGAAGGAACGGCATTATAGCTGAATTTATCAGTAACATACAGACTGAAATGAAGTAAGAAGGAACGGCATTATAGCTGAATTTATCAGTAACATACAGACTGAAATGAAGTAAGAAGGAACGGCATTATAGCTGAATTTATCAGTAACATACAGACTGAAATGAAGTAAGAAGGAACGGCATTATAGCTGAATTTATCGGTAACATACAGACTGAAATGAAGTAAGAAGGAACTGCATTACAGCTGAATTTATCAGTAACATACAGACTGAAATGAAGTAAGAAGGAACTGCATTACAGCTGAATTTATCGGTAACATACAGACTGAAATGAAGTAAGAAGGAACTGCATTACAGCTGAATTTATCAGTAACATACAGACTGAAATGAAGTAAGAAGGAACTGCATTACAGCTGAATTTATCGGTAACATACAGACTGAAATGAAGTAAGAAGGAACTGCATTACAGCTGAATTTATCAGTAACATACAGACTGAAATGAAGTAAGAAGGAACTGCATTACAGCTGAATTTATCAGTAACATACAGACTGAAATGAAGTAAGAAGGAAATCTGCAATTACAGCTGAATATTATCAGTAACATACAGACTGAAATGAAGTAAGAAGGAACTGCATTACAGCTGAATTTATCAGTAACATACAGACTGAAATGAAGTAAGAAGGAACGCATTACAGCTGAATTTATCAGTAACATACAGACTGAAATGAAGTAAGAAGGAACGGCATTACAGCTGAATTTATCAGTAACATACAGACTGAAATGAAGTAAGAAGGAACGGCATTACAGCTGAATTTATCAGTAACATACAGACTGAAATGAAGTAAGAAGGAACGGCATTACAGCTGAATTTATCAGTAACATACAGACTGAAATGAAGTAAGAAGGAACGGCATTACAGCTGAATTTATCAGTAACATACAGACTGAAATGAAGTAAGAAGGAACGGCATTACAGCTGAATTTATCAGTAACATACAGACTGAAATGAAGTAAGAAGGAACGGCATTACAGCTGAATTTATCAGTAACATACAGACTGAAATGAAGTAAGAAGGAACGGCATTACAGCTGAATTTATCAGTAACATACAGACTGAAATGAAGTAAGAAGGAACGGCATTACAGCTGAATTTATCAGTAACATACAGACTGAAATGAAGTAAGAAGGAACGGCATTACAGCTGAATTTATCAGTAACATACAGACTGAAATGAAGTAAGAAGGAACGGCATTACAGCTGAATTTATCAGTAACATACAGACTGAAATGAAGTAAGAAGGAACGGCATTACAGCTGAATTTATCAGTAACATACAGACTGAAATGAAGTAAGAAGGAACTGCATTACAGCTGAATTTATCAGTAACATACAGACTGAAATGAAGTAAGAAGGAACGGCATTACAGCTGAATTTATCAGTAACATACAGACTGAAATGAAGTAAGAAGGAACGGCATTACAGCTGAATTTATCAGTAACATACAGACTGAAATGAAGTAAGAAGGAACGGCATTACAGCTGAATTTATCAGTAACATACAGACTGAAATGAAGTAAGAAGGAACTGGCATTACAGCTGAATTTATCAGTAACATACAGACTGAAATGAAGTAAGAAGGAACTGCATTACAGCTGAATTTATCAGTAACATACAGACTGAAATGAAGTAAGAAGGAACTGCATTACAGCTGAATTTGTAATCAGTAAAAAGGACATTACAGACATGAAATGAAGTAAGAAGGAACGGCATTACAGCTGAATTTATCAGTAACATACAGACTGAAATGAAGTAAGAAGGAACTGCATTAAGCTGAATTTATCAGTAACATACAGACTGAAATGAAGTAAGAAGGAACGCATTATCAGCTGAATTTATCAGTAACATACAGACTGAAATGAAGTAAGAAGGAACTGCATTACAGCTGAATTTATCAGTAACATACAGACTGAAATGAAGTAAGAAGGAACTGCATTACAGCTGAATTTATCAGTAACATACAGACTGAAATGAAGTAAGAAGGAACTGCATTACAGCTGAATTTATCAGTAACATACAGACTGAAATGAAGTAAGAAGGAACGCATTACAGCTGAATTTATCAGTAACATACAGACTGAAATGAAGTAAGAAGGAACGGCATTACAGCTGAATTATCAGTAACATACAGACTGAAATGAAGTAAGAAGGAACGCATTACAGCTGAATTTATCAGTAACATACAGACTGAAATGAAGTAAGAAGGAAGAACTGAATTCAGATTACAGCTGAATGAATAAGTCATAAGCATATCTACATACTGAAAATGAAGTAAGAAGGAACT
>JAMYXO010006540.1:0-13432 GCA_033310375.1 Conus canariensis | reverse complement strand
GTTGAGGGAAAAAAAGGGGAGTTTTTGAAAGCCCTGGGGGTAAACTTTAAAAGGGGTTTAAAAACCCCTGGGGGAAAACCCCTGTCCCCCCCCCCCTCCCCCCCTGGATACCCCCCCTTTGGGCGGATACGGGTAGGGGAGGGGTACTTTTTTTGGGTTTTTTTAGGGGGAAAATTCGGGAAGGAATTAAGGGAACCCCCCCCCCGGTAAAGGCAATTTTGGGGCCCCGTGAAGGGGGTTTCCCCCGCTTTGGGGGGGAAAAGGGGGAAAAAAGGTGGTCTTCAAAAAAGGAAGGGGGAAGGGGGGGGGGAGGGGGGGAAAAGGCTCGAAAGGAGGTTTTTCCGGGGGGGACGGTACAGTGAAACCCCCAAAGGGGAATTTTTTGGGGATGGGGCCCCCAAAGGGGCCCCCCCTTAAATTTTAAAAAGGGGAAGTTTAAAAAAGGGGGGGTTTTCCCCCATTGGGGGAAAGGGGGGCATTTGGCCCCCTCCCCCCGTAGGAGTTTTGCTGATGGGTTTTGGGGGGGAAAAAAAATTTTCCCCTTTGGGAAATATTGGGGGGACGTTTGTGTGGGACATTTTTGTCTTTAAAAGACCCTTTTTTTCCCCCAGTAATTTTTTAAAGGGTAGTGAGTCTGCGGGGAGGCATTGAAGCTGGGGCCCCAAGGGGCCCCCGGCGTGGGGAGGAATGTTAAGGACGGGGGGGCCCCCGTGCTGGGGGGGGGGGTTTTGATGCTCGCAACCCGGCCCCCCGGAGGCGTGGAGGGCAAAGGGCCCCGGGGGTGGAGGGGGGGGGCCCCGGGGGGGTTTGCCGGGGATGCCCCCCGGGGTTTTAATGGAAAAGGGGGGGTCTGAGTGGGGGGTGGGGGGCCCAAAAAGGAGAGTGGGCCACCATGGGGATAAAAAGGGGCCGGCCCCCGGTTTTGCCTTTGATACCTTTGAAGGATGGGGAAAAGGGGGAAAGGGTAAGTATGAGGGGGGGGGGGAAAAGGGGTAGGGCTCGATGCGTACCCCGAGGGGGGGAGGGAACAATCCCCTGGAGAGATTTTTTAACCCGGGGGGCGAACAGGTTTTCCGGGTTTTGCCCCCCTTTCCCCCACCGGGGTTAGGGGGTTGTGCGGGGGGTTCCATTGGTGGGGACGAGGAGGGGTGAGGGGTTGAGGATGTTGTGCGTTTGTATTGTTGGGGAAAAGGGTTTTTTTGCTGCGTGTCCCCCAGGGGGGGGGCCCCTTCTGGGAGGGAGGGGGATGAGGGGGGCCCCCCCCCCCTTTGTTAAAAAAAGGGTTTGGGGTGTTTGGGGAAAAAGGGGAAAAAACGGGCGGACCATGTTGGAATAAAGGGGGGAAGCGGAGCCTCCATTTCCCAGATGTTAGTGAAGAGGGAAATAAGGGGGTCCCCCCCGGGGGGCATGACTGCCCCCCAAAGGGCCCCCCCGGGCCCAGTTGGAGGCTTGGGGTAAAGATGTGGGGCCTTGGGATGGGGGGGAAAGGGGGGAAACCCCCCGGAATGGAGGGGGACCACCCCTTGGGGCCCAAAAAAACCCCAAGGGCCCCGGGGGGGGGGTTCTTCCCCCAGGCGGGTTCGCCCAACGAGTCAAAACCCCCTTTAAAAACTGTTTTTGGGGGCCCCCTGCCCAGGGGAAAATGGAGGCCCCAGGCTCACCCCCCCCAAAAGGGGGGGGACATTTTCCTTGGACGCGAGGGGAGAGGGGGAGGGGGGAGGGCCCCCATCAGGGGGTGGACCCCCGGGGTTTTGGGGGAGACTAGCATGGAGGGGGTGAAAAAATCAGGGGGAAAAGGGAAGCTTGAGGGGCGAAAAGCTCGCATTTTTCGGGGGGGTAAAAACCCCTTGGGGGCAAAGGGGGAAAAATTTTTGGATGTGGGGGTTTGACACGGGCCTAAGGGGACCGGGGGGGGCCAGTCGGGGGAAAACCCGAGGCGAATGCCCCCTTTGGGCCCCGGGGCCATCTCTTCCCCCCTTCGTGAAAAGGGGAAGGGGGACCAGGGACCCCCAAAAAGGGGACCCCCTTGCTGACCCCCCCCCCAAAAAACCCGAAGGTATCGTCTTGGGAAGGTAAAAGAGGTCTGAAAATACGGCCTTTCCCAGATTAAGAGGTGGCCGGGCCAGTGGTGGAGGAAAACTCAAAACTGGGGGTTTTTGCCCCACCCCCCGGGTTTTTGGGGGCCCCACAAAAAGGTGAGAAAACCCGGGGTTTGGGGGGGTATAGGGTTTAAGGCGTTTTTCCCGAAGAAGGTCCTGTTTCCCCGGGAAGACCCCCCGTGGGCCGGGGGGGGACCCCCGGGGGAAAAGGGGAGGAGAGGATAGCAGGGGGGGGGCGTGTCCCCAGGGCAGAGGGGAACCCCCTTTTTTAACACTGACATATCCAAGGGTTGATCCATACCCCCCTGGTGGGGCATTTTGGGGAAAGGGGCCCCCCCCAAAAGGGGGCCCGCGGGGCCGGGGAGGAGCAGAAGTTGCCAGTTCTCGCTCCCAAAAAGGTGTTTTTACAGCCCCCTGAGGGGGCCTTTGAAAAAACCGAAAATTTGTGAGGGGGTTTTTTTTGGGTTTTATCTAGCAACGGGGAGAAGAAGGCGTCTGGGGGCTTTGAGGTGCGAAAAGGGGGGGGGCCCTTTTGGGGGAAAGGGGGGGGGTTTGGGGGGGGGACGGGAGTAGGGTTCCGGGGGGGGATTGGGGGGGGGCCCGGGGGGGGGGTTTGGGCCCCCAAAAACCCCCCCTGTTGCTTTTTTCCCCAGCTGAGTGATGCAGCAGTGGAATGTCCCCCAAGAAAGATGTTCCCGGCCCGGGGGGGGCGAAAGGGGCCCCCTTTAGCCCCCGGGGGGGTTGGGAGATGCACCATTCTCACTGAAAAGGGGCCTTTTAAATGGCCCCGGGCCCCCGCTGCCCCCCCGACCCCGAGGTAGGGAAAAACTTTTTCCCCCCGGAAAAACAAGAGGGGGTGTCAAAAAGGTAGGACCCCTCGGGGTTCGGGACCCCAACCCCCCAGGGAAATGATGCCCCCTTTTCCCCGAAATCCCCCCCTCACTGGGGGAAACCATGAATGCATGTCCCCTGGTTTTGGGAATGCCAGTCGGGGGAATTTTTCCCCCCCCCGTTTTTTTTTGGGGGAAAAAGGGGGGGATGTGGGGGGGGGGGGGGGGGGGTGGGGTGAGGTCGGGGGAAGAAATGGCATGCCCCCGGGGCCCCGGGTTGGCAGGAAGAGGGGAAAAAGAAGGGGGGCCCCGAGGGGGGTTTTGAGGAAAGCCCTACGGGGGCCCCCCTTTGGGGTGAAAGAATCAACCCCCGGGGGGGGGGAATGGATGGCCCCCGGGGGAAAAAAACCCCGGGCGTACAAGGGGGGGAAAGGGGTTTGGGGGGGGACTACCCCCGGCCCTGATCGCGGGGGGGGGCCCCCCTTAAAAAAGGTAAAGGAGAAGATTTTCAAGGGAGGGGTTTTCCCCCAAAAAAACTTTGGGCGCCAGTCTCCAGGATGGGAGGTCCCCGAGGGGGGGGGGATTCCCCCCCCCTTTCCCCCCCCCGCCCCCGGTTGGGGTAGAGTAATAAAAGGGGGAAAATCAGACCCCCCTTCGAAGGGGGAGGGGGGCCCTGGTGGCCCTACCCCGGGGGGAGACTGGGGGAGACCCGGGGGGACGGGCCCCCCAGAGGGGGGGCCCCCGGCGACCCCAAATGGGGGCGGGGAACCCCAATTTGGGCCGGAGGGGGAGTCTGAAGAGTTTTCAGCCCTAACCCCTGTTTTCCCTTCCCGGGGGAAAGCCCCCGGCCCCCCCAGAGTTTGACGGCTGTGGCGGGGGGGGCAGGGGTTTCCCCCGGGGCCCCGGGGAAATTTGGGGCCCCGGGGGGGGTAGGAGAAGGCGGGGCTTTTTTCGCACCCCCCCCGGGAGAACGCCCCCCGCATTCCCGGGTGCGATCGGGGGCCCCCCCGCATGGAAGGGGCCCCGGGGGTGGTGCGGTACCCCACCCCTTTGGGCCCTGTGGGAGGGAAAGGGTGGCTGCGGACCCCCCTAAAGGGCAAAAAGGGGGGTTTCCCCCTTTGGCCCCGGGGGGATCCCCCCCCGGGGGAAAAGGGCCGCGGGGCGTTGCCCAAACCCGGGGACAAAAAAAGCCCCCCCCCAACGGGCCTGTCCCCCCGGGGGAAATTTTTAACGGTCGAAAGGGGGGGGTTTTGACCTTTTGGGGGGGAGGGCGCAGATCCGCTGGTCGAGCCTGGCCCCGCCCCGGGGGTTTTGGTCAGTGGGGAAGGGACCCCCAAAAAGGGGCCCCCCCCCCCCACCGGATTTTGATTGACGCCCCCCGGTCCGGTAGTGGCTGCCCCCGGGAAGGGTTTGGGGGGGAGCGTTTTGACTGCGTGGGTTTGTGGGGGGGGGGGCTAGGCACGGTTATCTGATCGGGTGACGAGCGGGTTTTCCCCCCGGGTCGTCCCCCCTGGGTCCGATTTTCGCAATGGCCCCCCGGGGGCCCACGACCCCGGGGGGCAGAATGGTTTGGGGATTTCCCCCTTTGGGGTTTTGGAAAAAGGGAGGCGTTTTCCCAAGAAAAGGGGATTTTGGAAAGGGGGAAAATTTTAAAAAGGGGGGCCCCCTTTTTGGGGCCTTCCCCTTTGGTTTTTTTTTTAGAGGGCAGAAAAACAAAAAAAAAATGGGAAAAAACCCCGTTTTTCAATTTTTGATTCGGCCCCAAACCCCGGGTCGATTCGACGCAAGGGGGGTGGGCCCCCACGTGAAGGGAGGAATAGCAAACGGTCGGGGGCCCCCGGGGGGAACCCCCCTACACCCCCCCAAAAACCCCAGAGGTGTAAACCGGTTTTCCCCCCTTGGAACGATAGGGGGGTTTCCCCGGGGGCAGAGCGGACTGCGAAAAAAGGGGGAGGGCCCCCCTTTTAGTTTTTTAATTTTGGGAAAGGGTTTGGCGAGCCCAAACAGGGAAAAACCCCGACCAAAGGGGAAAAAAAGGGGGGAAATCGGGGGGGGGGAAGGGAGCCCCCCCAACCCCGGGAAAGGGGGGATGTAGGCTGGAAATGGAAAACCCCCCGGTGTTGAGAAAAGAGTGGATGAAAGTGTGTCGGTAGGGCCCCGTCAAAAAAAATGGGGGAAACCCCCCGCAAAAAAATGGCGGAACGGGGGCAGAAGGGAAAAGCGAGGGGGAACGCGGGGAAGGTCGAAAAATGGAACCAAATGGAAAAAAAAAGGGCCCCGAAGGCTAAGTAAAGGGGAGATGGAAACGGGGTGGGTCGGAGTTGAATGCAGTTTCACGGGAGGCAAGGGGGGAAAAAGGGGAAAGAACGCAGAAGCGTGGCAATCCAAATGCCAAAAACAAGGCACAAAAGCGAGAAGGGGGGGAATCGCGGTGTCAAAAAACAAAGAAAAGCAAAAAGTGTGTATATAAAATCATGAAATCAAAAAAAAAAAAAAACCAAAGCCTCCCCAAAAAGGGTAAAAGGGGGTTCAGGCGCAGCCAAACAAAAAAGAAGGAGAAAAAAAAGGCTTTTTAAACCGGAAAAAAGGGGAAAAGAGCCCAAGACAAATTTTTTGGGGGGGCAGGCCGAGAGAGAATGAAGTACAAAGTTTCCCCCGGTTTTTCCCTTTTCGGGGAAGTAGGGGGCGCAGTGGTTTTTTACTGCATTACCAAAAACAAATTTCGGCCTGGAAGAGGGAAACCCCCGTGAATCAGGGTTTGAATGGTACATTTAATAGCCAAAATTTAAGGTATTTAACTAAAATTTCGTTTTTAAAATTTAAAAATGCTACCATTTTTTTTCCCCAATTCTATAATAAAACGTATATTTGACCAATCTTTTTTGCTAGTATGCTTGCTTACAAAATTTTTTTAAACACACCTAAAAACCCCACCAACCCCCCAAACCCACAACACCAAAACGCACGCATACCCCAAAAACCCCGACCAGAACACGCAAAAAGCACGAGACAAAAAAAGAACAACAAAAAAAACACAAAACACAACACAAAAAAAATATGATCCAAACGCACGCAGCAACGGCACGCGCGGCAACACACACAAAAAACCCCCCACACAAAAAAAACACAAACAAAAACCAAAACAAAAAATTATATATAAAAATTTAAAATTTTATTATATAATTTTAAAAATTTTTTTGTTTGTGGGGGTTTTTTGTGTGGTGGGGTTTTTTTGTGTGTGGAAAATTTAGTGGGGGTTAAAAAAAAAAAAAATTTTTTAATTCAGAGGGAAAAAAAAAATTTTTTCCCCTAGTCTTAGAAAATTAAAAATTTGCGTGGCAGAAAAAACCCTCTGTGCCCCCATTGTAAATTCTTAACCCCGCCCCGCTTTTAACCCCAGACCCTCTTTTGAGGGAAGGGGGAAAAGTCATTTCTACTCATTCAAAAAAATGGAACTCTTTAAAGGGAAACCCAAATTGCGTCTGTTTGACCCCAAAAAATTGTAAAAATTTAAAAAAAGTGTCAAAAAGCGGGTTTGGGCCAAAAAATTGCTTCGATCAAGGGAGACGTTTAAAAAAATTCAGGTTTGGCCTTTTGATAAAAACCCTTTTCCCCCCTCCTTTTTTAAAAAAGGGGTTTTTTAAAAAATGACATCTTTCAAATCGTTAAAAATGTGGGGAAAAAAGGTTTCCTGACAAAAGCCCCCAGGGGGGAACAGACCAAAAATTGATGCTTTATAGTAAAAAATTTAAAAAAACCAAAAAACATTCGTACTAGACTATGTTTTTCGGGGAAGTTTTTTAACGATTTGATCCAAAAATATTGGCGGGGAATGTAGAACGGGTTTCAGATCAAATACATTGCCGTTTTCCCCCCTGCTTTTTCCCCCCCCCCCCCAAAAAACCAAGTTGATGTACAGATCAGTGATTGGCCCTAAAAACGGGGGGGGAAATCCTTTATGGCAACCCCCCCATCCGTTAAAAAAAAAAGAAAAAGGGGGGGAAAGAAGGTGGCATCAAGGAAAAACCCCATGGGGAAACCCTTTTAAAAAACATGGGACAAGTTTACCACAAAACCCGGGTCCCCCGAGTGGGCGCGTTAGGGGAAAAAACTTCATTGAAAAAAAAGCACAACTTTTTCGGTCCCCTGAAAAAAAGAAAAATTGGGGAAAAATTTCCCCGTAGTAAGGGGAAAACCATTCAGAGCTCTGTTTTTTTCTTGACCAAAAGCTTAGCGAAAAGCAGGGGTTACGGGTTGACCCCCCCCCAGACTTGATGTTAAATTATCCGAAGAATGAATAACATGACTACAAATGAGTAGTTAAAAACTAAACCCCCAAGGAAATTTTCAGCAAAAAAACTCCGGGGGAAAAAAGGGGAAAAGAGAGAAGGGGCACGACTGAGAATAGCAGACTTTAAAAACCCCAAATTTTCACGGTGCGCCCGGGCACAAAAACCCCCTAAAAAAACCCCAAAAACCCCAAACCCCTTTCCCCCACAGTTTTTTTTTTTTTGGGGAGGCCTCCAAAAACCCCTGTCTTAGTTTTTACAACAAGCTATGCTATCTCCCCCCTTTTAAACCGTATGATATTGAAAAATTTTTTTTTCCTGCAGAAGGTGGATTGATTAACGAGATAGACCCCCGCCCCCCCCCACATTTGTGTGTGGAAAAAAAAATGGTTTTCCCCCTGTTAAAGAACTTGAGAGAGATCCCCCCCCGTGCAGGTACCTAAAAATTGCATGTTGGGGTTTAAAAAATTGCCCTCGATAACAATTGCTACCCCACATGGTGGGGACGGAAAGACTGTCTTCCCCAAACCCCCGGGGACTGAAAAGGGGCCCCCCCTTCTTGGACTTTTTTTATGTCTTCAGGGGGATTTTGAAAAAAAACTCATCAGGTTTGGGCTCAACCCCCTTTTTTTTCCTTCGGGGTTAACCCGGAACGGACAAAGAGTTTAAAACCCCCAGTTTTGGACGGTTTATCAGATTTTGGCTCACTATTTTTCCCAAAAAAAGTGAGGAGGGGGAAACATTTTAAAAAAGGGGTGAATAAAACCCCAAATTTTAAGTGGACCGAATATTTGCAGATAGGTAGAATATTGGTAGAAACTTTAAAGTTGAGGGGGTCAAAAAAACAGATTTTTTTTCCCCCAAAAATTTTCCATAGTTCCCTTCCCAAAAAAACAGTTGCACCCCCTTCTTTTCAAGGTCTTTAAAGGTTGGAAGGGGGGAATGTTATGCACGAAAAGATAGACTAAAAACGGGCCCAAAAGGGGTATCCCCGTTTTTTAAAAAAGCGGTTGGAATTTGAGGCAGCACGTGAACAAATCAAAAGGGGGGGCTAAAAGAGAGATTTGTTCTCATGGGGGAAGAAAAAAGCCCAAAAAAAAAGGGGGGGTTTGGGGGGACTTATGCCCCAAAAATTTCCCCTCTAAAAAAAGTTTTTAAAAAAAAAATGTAAGGGGGATTTCAAAAAAAAAAAAAAAACAAACAAAAAAAAAAAAAAAAAAAAAAGGGGCCTTTTTCTAAAGAAAAGCTTTTGGGGGCTGTAAAGGGAAGTTTTTGCAGAAAGCCCCAAACTACGTACCCCCCCCCTCCTCCCCCGGCCCCTGAACAGACTAAAAATTTTTTTATGCTGTCTCCCCCTTTTCCCCCTTTTTTGACATCCCAAATTCCCCGATGGGCCCAAGAAGTATGGGGGGGGCTACGGGCCCCAAATCAGGCAGCCCCCAAGTTCGCCCAAAAAAAAATTATTTATAGATGTCAAACCCCCCAACCCTATGGTTTTGTTGGGCCCCCAAAAGGGCCCAAAAGGGGGGGGGCCCCAAACATAAAAATATGCAAAGAAAAAGCCCCGCTTTTGGGGGGTTTTCCCCGACACCCCCCCCCCGACCCCAAAATAAGGTCTCCCCCTTTTTTTCCCCCCCAAACCCTCAAAAAGTTTGATCTGAAGACAAACCCCCAGACGGGAGCCTTTTGGGGGGGGAAAAAGGGGGGACGTCTTTAAGGGTCTTAACCCCGTAAAAACCCCCAAAAAAACATAATAAAAAAAGGGGGTTTGTTTTTGGTTTGGGGAATGGAAGGGGGGCTCTAAGGGTGCAGTAAAAAGGGGGCCTCAGGGGGCAGTGATGGGTGGAATTTATAGGTCATGAGGGAAACCCCTTTTTGGGTGAGTGGAGGGTGGGTTTTTTTGGGGCAGTGAGGGGTGGATCTGCAGGGTGCAGTGAGGGGGGGATTTTCGGGTGCAGTGGGGGGGATTTGACGGGGCCTGAGGGGTGGTTTGAGGGGCGTGGGGGGTGATTGCAGGGGGTTTGTGGAAAAGGGGGGTTGCATGTGAGTGGAATGGATTGTGGGGGGTGGGGGGGATCTGCACGTGGTGAGGGGGGATTGCAGGGTGTGGTGGAGGGGGGATTGCGGGTGAGAGAGGGGTTTGGGCCCCCCGGGGGCGTGAAGGGTGAATTGAGGGTTTGGGGATGGTGGGGGGTGCGGGTGCAGTGGGGGGTTTGGGGGTTTTGAGGGGCAGTGTGGAATGGAATTGCGGGGGCAGGGAAAGGGGGGACTTGCAAAATTTTCAGTGAGGGGTGGGGGGGACAGGGTGGGGGTGATAAGTGAAATCACAGTAAAAAAAAAAAATTTGTGATTTTTTTCAAAAAGACAGGAAAATGACGTCAATAGTATTTTGTTATGCTGAAAGGGGAAAATACCCGGGTTCCCCCAGAAACCTTTTAAAAAGGGGGAAAATTGGGGGGGAAAAAAAAAAACCTGGGAAAAGTGGACGACTATATAATATATTAAAAAAATTAATTTTATATTTTATATATATATAAATTATATAAAAAAAAATATTTGTTAAAAAAAAAATTTAAAAATTTCCAAAAATTTTTTCAAAATTTTTCAGGAAATTTTTTTGGGGGGCACGCCAACGTTTTTATGGGTGGGGGGGGTTTATTTCAACTTGTGTGTGCGGCAGTTTTTGTGCAGTGGCCCCCTTTTTTTTTTTGGGGCCCTTTTAGATGGAAAATTTTTGCAAAGATTTCCCGTGTGAAAATTGGGGTTAAAAATTTTTTTTTGTGTTTAGAGTTGCTAAGTGGGGTTACATAATATAACCCGTTTTCTGGGTTGTATTTTTTAGAAAAATAGAAAAAGAAACAAAAAAAAGCAAAAGAAAATCATGAAAAGCAAAAAAAAATAAAATTTTTTTTTGAAAAGTAGAAAAAAAAAAAGATAATTTAAAAAACAAGTGCTGAGGGCCAGATCTTGGGGAAAGGGTTGGGTCCCCCTTTTTTGAAAAAGCTTGTGAAGGTCATTTTGAGAAAATGTTATTATTCCCCCCCACCCCCCAAAAATATGTTAGTTAGGCGGAAAATTTTTTCCAGAGATAGAATGCTATTCCCCCCTTTTTTTTTCTAAGACATAAAGGAACTTTGTTAAAATTGAATATTTCTTGCGTCATTGCAAAAACAATGTTGTAAAAATTTTGGGGGGATGTGGTTAAAATTTTTCCCCGGAAATTTTTTTTAAAAATTATAATAAATATATATTATATTTTTAATTTTAATAAAAAGCTTTTTGGTTTAGATTGAAAAAAAATAGGGGGGGATAAGTTTTTATATTGCTTTGGTAAAAATTTCTGCCCAAAAAAAGTAGGGTTTTGGGGGGAAAAAGGGGAATAAAAATGTTCCAAAAGGGAGCCCGAAGTTTTTTTTCCCGGGGGAACAACCCCAAAAAGGAAGGATCTATAAATATCATAACCCCGGTGAATCCCGGTTATTTCAAACCCCGTTTTTTTTTTTCCCCCATGCCCCCAAAAAGGGGGAATTTGGGACCCCCTTTCCTTTTTTGGTTTTAAGAGTGCTATCCAAAAAAAGGCTGGTGTCCCAAAATTAGTGTGTTTTTTGATTTTTAAAAAAACCAACCAAAGGTCCCCCCTAAGAAGCAAAAAAAATTTTGAAACATTTGTGTTTCTTTTTAAAGATGGGAGGGAAAAATTTTTTTCTGCTTGGGTTTGTTATCTTTTTTTAAATGCTGGAGGTTAAGCATGATTTTTGGGTTTTTCAAGATTTTAACCCAAATGTTTTTAAAATTTGAAATTATGTTTAAACAGTTATTGAAAAAACAAAAAATTTTTTCCCCATGTTGTTCTAAAAAAAAATTTTAAATTTTTTGAAAGGGAAAAGAAATTTTTAAAATTAAAGAGAAAAATGTCAAGAAAATGTCGGTTAAAAAAAAAGTATACATGAGGGGCTTAGAAATCAAAAAAATTGAAAGGGGAAAAACCCCCGGTTTTTCTGGGGGGGGGTGTCCCCTAAAAGGTTTCCCCTAGGGCATGAAAGGGTTGTAGGGGGGGGACGTGGGGCGGGAAAAGGGTGTAGAAATTTTCCCCTTTTCCCCCGTGTCGTCGGGGGGCCCCCTTTGGGGTCCCCCCAAACCAGACCCCCGTGCCGCCCAAAAAGGCCCCCGAAGGGGTGCCCCCCTTTTGAAAGTAAATTTTGGGTATGAAGGTTTTAATTTTTGGTTTATTGTAAATAAAAAATGTTTTTTTTATTAAGAGGCAGAGTGATCTTTGCATTAAAAAAGGGGGTGTTACTTCAAATTTTTTTTTGCCCCCACTTTGTTGCTTTTTTGATAATAACTTAAATTTTTGGTTTTTTTTTCCACTGTGTTTCATTGTCTGTACGAAATTTTACGACTTTTTCTTTTCTTCATTAAAAGTTTTTGATCCCTGTATGAAAAATCAAGCTTTTTTGTATCAATCCTTGGCATTGTTTGCAAATGGGTATTTTGGGGCTTTTTAAGTTTGGGGCCCTTTAAATAAAGGGGAAAAACCCCCGGTTTTTTCCCCTTAAAACCCCCCCGAAAGAATAGGGGTGAAAAATTTTGTGGATATTGGCCTTGATTATTTTTTTTTTTTTGAAACCCTTTTTTAGCCCGGGAGTATTTTGGGGGCGAAAAAAAGCTTTTGTGGTGTGTGTGTTTTTTTGGGGTGTGTGTGTTTGTGTGTGTTTTTTGTGTGGTGTGTGTTGGTAAAAAGTGTTCCCTCACCCCCGGGCAAATAATTTGGGCCATCTTTTAAAAAATTTTTGGGGATGTTATTATGGGGCATGGATGATGGGCCCTTTTTTTGGGTTTTGCATAGCCTTTTAAGGGGTTAAGGGGTGACCGGGTTTTTTATCTTTATGGAATATTCAAAAATAAAGGCCCCATCTTTGTAAAAATGGAGGTCCCTTCATTATGGGTTTGGGGGGGATCCCCATGTTTTAGTTTCCCCCTTATAGGTTACAAAAAGAAAAGGCCCCGCAACGGGTTTTTTTTTTTAAAAGAATATTTTTGGGAAATTTTGGCCGATTTTTGAAAATTTTAGGTAGGTTTTTAGGGGGGCGAATAATGCCCCCTTTTTTTGTTTCCCCTAAAACCGTTAAAAGGGAAAAAGGCCCCTTTAAAGGTTTTTTTCTTTTGGAATATCTCAGAAAGTATTTTTGGGCCCCACCTTTAGAAAATTAGCAGGTAAAATTTTATGGGCCCCGGGCAAAGTGGGGTTTTGGGTTTCCCCCTTATCCCTTTTCTAACTATTTTTTAAAAAAATTGGGGAATAAAAAGGGGGTTTAAAAAAAAGGCACTTTATATAGGGGTTTTAAAATTTTTACCGTTAAAAAATTTTTTTTGACATTTGCCCCATTGGATAAAAATTTTATTTACAAGGTTCCCCTGAGGAAAAATCCCGGGGTTTTAAAAGTGAAAATCGGTTATAAAACCCCTTTAACCCCTTTTTTTCCCCTTTGTTTATTATTGGGGGTTTTAATAAAATTTTTTGGGATACGAAAGGTTATTAAACAAAGGGGACTTCCGTAGTTTTCAAAATTGACCCCCAAAAATGTTTTTTTTTACATATTTTCCCCCTTTTGGGTAAAAATTTGGGGGGTCAAGGCTTTTCCCCGTGAGGAACCTTAAAAAAAACCAGTTTAAAAGTGACAAACGGTTTTTAAAAAACCTTTTAAAAATTAATTTTTTTTTTTTTCTTATCTCAAAGAATTGGCCCCCTTTTAAAAGGGGTTTTAAAAAAGGGGGTACTTTTAGCTTGCATCTTTGTTTTTCTAGATTACTGAGATCTTTTTTTTTTTTTTTTCTTCAGGTATTTAGCATCCCCTTCCCCTTTTTTTTTTCGATTTCGGGCGTGTTTAAAAGGGGTTGACTTTTTATTTGCTTTTGGGGGTTGGGGTTTTTGGGGGGGTTTTTTTTCCAAAATTTTCAATGATTGTTTTAAATTTTTTGTGGAAGGGATTAGGGGAGAGGGATTGTCCCCCAAATTTTAAACAATATTTGGGCATTTTGGGGAAGGGTGTTTTTTTTTGTGTGGCGTGGTAAAAATAATTGGGGGTTTTTTTTTTTTTGGAACAATCTTAAATAAATGTTAGGAAACCCCCCAAAAAAGGACAAACGAGTCACAAGACAAAAAAAAACGCGTTTCGATTTAGGTCTTTTCAGGGGAGACACAAAAAATAAAATA
>JAMYXO010006539.1:2500-13434 GCA_033310375.1 Conus canariensis | reverse complement strand
CCGTATTCGTCAGTTATTGTGTCGGGCTGTGTGACCTCAATGTGTGTTCAGCTGACTGGTTTGCCAGCGTCGAACGAGCTCGCCTTGTGTGTACTCTGCACTGCGTGCCAGTGGTCAGTGACGTGGTAGTCAGCGTGAGAGGGGAGCGCGGCCTGCTCGCGGCGCGGCACAGGGCAGAGGGAAAGGTAGGGGAAGAGGAGCAGTGAAAGAGAGGGTTGAAGTCCAGCAAGGGGGCGTGGTGGGGAGAGGGGGCGTGGTCGTGGACTGACCTGTCTGCATAGAGTGTGAGCGTCTTGATAGACTTCTAAACTGTTTTACTTTCATTTACAGGTGTAGTGTGACAATACAAACTTTATTTTCAACTTTTTTGCTTTGTGTTCTTGTTTGGATGTGAAGATGTAGTGGTAAATACATATGCTTTTGATCGTGCAAAAAAATCTATCCAAATCTAATTGTCTAAATACTTTTTTATTATCAAAATTAAAACAAAAGAAGCCCAGATTCAAAATCTTCATTCAATTTCCTTCAAAAATCATATATATTTCATTGTTATATCTTTTGTAGTTTCTGAGCTAGAATTTTTTGTTAATTATTACCCCCAAATCATTAGATTTCCCTGGCACTGGGAAAGCCTTTGTTTGTAACATTTTCAAGCAGCTTCAAGCAGCGAACGGGTTAAAGTAAGGGTAGTTGTTTTAATCGACTATATAACAATAAACGAAGAAAATCTAGAAGTCTGGGTCTCAACTAAACAGCAGACTATTCTTTCTCATAATGACTTAACACCCGGTTGGGCAGATCAACTTCTTACACAGTTTAATGAAGCCTCTGAAGCAGCTAAAATGAGAGGCTCTGGTTGGTCAGAGGGTGAAGTCCTAGACATCAGATTAAGACAAGCTAAGTATGAGCCGATTGTAGGCAAGTCTTACATTCCACTGCCTCCAACATTAGTTGCAAAGAAAGCAGTTCTGAACATAAAAAATTCAGACGACAAATGTTTTATGTGGTGCGTTCTTGCTAGGCTGCATCACGTTGCCAAAAATGCAGAGAGAGTATCTAACTATTTACAGTGGGCCAATGATCTTAACTTTAACGGCCTTGAATTTCCTATGGCTGTAGACAAAATTGATCAGTTTGAAAAACAAAATCCACCAATAACTGTTAATGTCTACACATGGTCTGAAGAAACCAACCTTCTGCCAATTAGAGTGTCAAAGAACAGTCCAACAATAGGCGAACCAACCAGGAGTCATGTAGACTTACTCCTAATGCAAAGCCTTAATGGGTTGCACTACACTCTAATACGCACAATGAGTAGATTACTAGTGCATACTACAAAACAACATAGCAAACAAGAATTCTGTAGAAAATGTTTAACAAGAATTCCATCTGTTCAAGCTGCGAGCGAACATATAAAACATTGTATTAGCCCAGTTGACTGTGATACAGAACTAATTACGCCCGGAGAAGGCAGTAAAGTTAGTTTTAAGAACTGGAAACGGTTGCAAACTAGTCCATATGTTGTTTACGCAGACTTCGAATCACTCATTGTTCCTTATGAAGGACCAACCCCACAGAAACTTCCTAAAACAGTCTTAATGAGTAATCATCAGATTTGCTCATTTGCCTTCATCATTGTTAGGTCGGATGGCGCCCATTCAAAGCCAGAATTATACAGAGGACCAAATGCTGCAAAATACTTCTTAAAACGCATGCAGCAAGTGCGTAATGCCTGTTCTAATAATCTAAACTTATCTGAAATCATAATGACGCCTGAAGACCAACAACAGTATGACTCAGCCACTCACTGTTGGATTTGTGGTTTAGGCCTCTCCCCAGAGAATCCAACAGTAAGAGACCATGATCACATTAGTGGAAAGTTTAGAGGAGCAGCACATAACAAATGCAATCTTCAACTAAAGTTTGAACCAAAGACATGGAAGCTGCCTATATTCTTTCACAACTTGCGAGGTTACGACTCTCACCTTATAATGCAAGCAGTAACCAGCGACTTCAGGGTGTCATGCATTGCACAGTCATCAGAAAAGTACATGTGTTTCACTTTAAATAACATGTCTTTCTACGACTCTATGCAACACATGATGGGTTCATTAGAGTCACTGGCTATGTCCTTAAAGTCCTGCCCAATAACAGAAGAATATTTTGACCCAACTCTTGTTAGAAAGGGCGTTTACCCTTATGAGTACATGAACAGTTGGGAAAGGTTTGATAACCCAGCCCTTCCACCTAAAGGCGCGTTCTTTAGTAGTCTTAGAGGAAAGGACATCAGTGATTCTGATTATTCTTATGCTCAAGATGCGTGGCAGAAGTTAGAGTGTAAAACGATGGGAGACTATCATGATTCCTATTTAATGGCGGATACCTGTTTGTTGGCGGACGTCTTTGAAAATTATAGGAAGACCTGCATGAAACATTACAGCCTGGATCCCGCGCATTACATTTCTGCGCCCGGGATGAGCTGGGACGCTTTCTTAAAATTTACTGGAGTACAAATTGATTTATTGTCTGACCTGCCAATGCTTCAGATGATTGAAAACGGATTGCGTGGGGGAATCAGTATGGCGTCGCACCATTACTGTAAAGCAAACAACAAATACTTGGACGACTATGATCCAAGTAAAAGGTCTAACTATCTCATGTATTTAGATGCAAACAATCTGTATGGATGGGCAATGGCGCAATCACTTCCATTACGCAACTTTAAAATGTACACAGGACTCAAAGACATTCAAAAGTTTTTAAAATGGCTACCTACTCTAGAAGCTGATCGTAAAAGAGGTCTCATTCTAGAAGTTGATTTAGAATATCCTCATGAACTTCATGATTACCATAATGACTATCCATTAGCGGCAGAAAGTCTAAAAGTGTCAATGACAGAACCACCTAAACTTGTGCCTAATCTTCGTGACAAAAAAAATTATGTCTGTCATTACAGACTTCTTCAATTTTATTTAAGACATGGTTTGAAGTTGACAGCTGTTCATCGTATAATTGCTTTTGATCAAGAACAGTTCATGAAACCATACATAATGAAGAACACTGATCTCAGAACTAAATCCACAGATGCTTCAGAAAAAGACTTTTTCAAGTTGATGAACAACAGCTGTTTTGGAAAGACTATGGAAAATCCGCACAAGCGTAAAGATGTTAGATTGGTCACCAGAGAAAACGTTGCAATTAAGTTGACTTCAAAACCTAATTATCAGGACTTCAGAAGATTTCATGATCAGCTTTTTGGCATAATGATGAAAAAAAAGAAAGTCAAATTGGATAAGCCCGTTTTTATTGGGTTTACTGTTTTAGAGCTGTCGAAGCTTTTGATGTTAGAATTTCTTTACGACTACTTTAAGCCCTTGTATCCTGAGTCCAAAGTACTTTACACAGATACAGATTCCTTTGTAATCGACATCCCTACTGAAGATATCTATAAAGACATGGAATTAGAAGTAGCTAAAGGGCATGCGGGATGGTACGACACATCTGATTACCCTAAAGATTCGCCTTTGCATTCAGATATTAACAAGAAGGTTTTAGGTAAGATGAAGGATGAATTATCTGGTGGTGTGATCAAGGAGTTTGTTGGTTTGAGGTCGAAAATGTACAGTCTTTCAAGCCAAAAAAAAGTTGTCAAAAAAGCAAAGGGAATATCTCGCAGTGTTGTGCAGTCAAACATATCACATGACAATTACAAAGAAGCATTGTTTGGCAATAAAACTTTTCATCATGACAATTACAAGCTGCGATCTAATCTGCATGAGATTAACCCAACAGTTGTAACAAAGAAGTCATTAGATAGAACAAACACAAAACGTGTGTTTGTTAATCCAGAGTTTTCATATGCAATCAGGCATTGGAGAATAGTATAATCATATGGGCTTATATTTTTCAGCAATCGCACGTTCAATTATATCATCATCTAATTTAGCAAAATTAATATTATTTATTAATGCTAGATGTGCTTTAATTTTTTTTGTCATTTCGCAATATTCATGTTCCCATACCCATAAATCAAAATAAAAGCTTTGGGGTTTAAAGCGATTGTCTGGCGATTGTTCTAGCCAAGGATTGTCAATCTTCTCAAATACTTCTTTAATGATATACTGATACTCAAATAAATCTTGCATTAATTTTAAAGACTTTTCCTTTGTCATTTCTGCCATTTCCCTTTGAGCTTCCATTTTAAACCCAAATGTATTTGCGTAGATTAAAACAGTTCGTTAAGCTTAACTATATCATCACCCAATTCAACCAAATTATTTTTCATTACTGCTAAATGCGCTCGAATTTTTTTAATATATTCCCAATCAAAATTTGAGGTTTTGTCTAGCATGGCATAATCAATCTTCTTAAATATTAGTCTAATAGCAAGATTATAATCAAATATTTCTCGCATTATTTCTAAGGACTCTTCCTTCACCATTCTTGCTTCCAGTGCCATTTTACGTAAGGATTCTTCCTTTTCCATTCTTGCCGCCATTTTAATTTAAATTAAAAAATAATTAAGCGACTGGAACTGTGTCTGGAGGGATTATCTGCAGTTCTTCCTTCACAAAAGATCTTTGAGGGGCCGGCCGTTTTGTTGTGTCAGTTTCTCGTAAATAATACACGGGTGGATTCATTTTCACAATTTTTTTTATCTCATATGGATCAACACTCCAAACTGGATCTGTTGCCCTGATGCGAGTGTCCCCTTCCGCTTCTCCCGGTGAATAAAGGTATCTCACTTTCAAACCAAATGGTAATAGTTTGCTTGATGAAGACTCTCCTTCAACAACATTTATTTTTTGTTTTCTGATTGCTTGTACTGGTTTTAGACCTTTAAATTCTTCATTATTCATTGCGCGCAAAACTGAGGGCAGTCTTCTAACCCATTCTGTGTTGCGAGAATTGTCAATCAGCTCTCTGTGATACTGGTAGGAGAAAAGTCTTTCAGATAACTGTTTGTTAAAGTTTTCAACCAAACCCTGTGATCTGTGAACACCCGGAATGCCTCTTTTAATGGTAACTCTATGTTTTAACAATAATTGATTCACTTGACCTTTAAATTCTTTTCCATCATCGACTTGAATCATGCGAGGATAAGTTAAGGGTCCTCGTTGATATATCAGTTGTATAGCGACAGCAACAGCAGAAGCACTCTTTTGTGTTAATGGTTCCGCATCTTTGTATCTTGAAGCTATGTCAATGACTGTAAGTGCGTACTTAAATCTTTTTCGTCTAATCGTATCATGGGGTAAATATAGAAGATCCATTTGATGGGTGTCGTTTGGAGTTATATTCACAAAGTGTGGTCTCTGTATTCGTTTGGGCGCTGGTAGATAAATTTGCCAAATCGCTTGTTTAGATAACCATTCTTTTGCTGCTTGTTCACTGACTCCAGCTGCTTGGCTTAGCTTTTTAATTGCTGTTATTCCCTTCCAATATCCTTTTGGCGAATAATAGATCTTGTTCATTTTTTATTCAGCCAATATTATGTGCAACAAAATACACAACGGTCATGCCAAAGGCAATAAACAATATTTCTTGCATCTTTTGTTTTTCTGATGGTTGATAAAAATCGCTGAATTTTGGTGGAGGCAATGTCTCGATTGGCTTGCCTGTTACAAGATAATATTCTTTTATTGCTTGATCAACATCTTTAAATGTGTAAGCTGCATGTCCCTGTTGTTTAAGTCTGTCGTTAATAAAATCTAACTGCTCCATTCTTTGCTTTTCATAGGTGTCTTGTGCAGCAGCTAGTTGCTCCATAGCTCTGTTATGTCTTTTTCTCTCATCGTTATTTTGTAGTTTACTAAACGCGTAATTACTTCCGCTAAAAGCAAGCGCATTAACCACAGCGCCACCAATCATCATTACGAGTGAAGCCATTTTTATAAATGTATTTTTTTTTAATTTTACATATTGATACTGTCTGGAATTATTCCTTGCTTAACTAGAAAATCTTTCGTAGCAAATGAAGCTGTAATAACAGCAATCAGCTTTGCTGAGTCTTCAAAGTCTAGTTTGCCAAGATCTGCTGGTTTTATTCTTAACAAGCTTTTACCAAGCATCGTGTATCCTACACTTAGGCCTCCAATAACAGCAGAATGGTATACGAGGTTAGCAACAGTTTTTTCGGTGCTCATTTTTTAAAAATAAAATAATATTTATTATTATTAATAAAACATGAACTGCGATGATTTACTTCCTGAACTTACAAATGATCAAGTTGATGACCAAGCTATTATGCGCCAAAAGGAAAGGCTGTATTCTTTGGCGGCGTGTGGAAAAACAAAACAGTACCTCGGAAATGAATTCAGCATAGAACAGATTCAACAGATGTCAACGCAAGACATTGTAAAGTATCACAACAGGTATGAAGCGCAACTGGGGTCAAGAATGGTAAAAAGTGTTGGGCAAACGGTTCTTAGTTTGTACACTAAACTAGTTAGTAGATTTGCTCCCATTGATTCTGAACAAGATTTTATGTATGATTTAACACAGGATCCAGTTTTAACAAAGTCATTAGAGTCTCTAGGATGTGATCTATATTACAGATTTGGAACATTGTTATCGCCATTAATCATGGGATTAATTACTTTTAATCATATAGATTTTGTTTCCCTTCAAAATGACCGAGCCAGAAAATCAGCAGAAAACATTGATGGAGAAAGTGACCAGTAAAAAGCCTCCTCATCCTGGGCGTGTTGCAGCAGGAAAAAAATTAGCAGAGTGGAACAAACAAAAAAAAATAATGTTGCAATCACAGAATATAACTCATAATGAAAACATAACACCGCCAACAGTTGTTTCAATGCCAGCTGTAAATACACAAGTTGATTCAAGACCTACAACACCAAAGTCGACATGGATTATTTGGATTAAAAGAGTTAGCATTTTTGGCGTCATTGCTGTTGGTGGGGGTGGTTATTACGTTTATAAAACATATAAACAACGCCAGCAAAAACCAAAGCAGTCAAAAAAATCTCAACCACTAAATACAGAAGCCAAACAAAAAAGCATGCCAGAACCGCCAACAACAAAAGATCATTTTGATCCATTTCAGATGGAATAATATTTCAAGAACTTAATAAATAAATATAAGTGACTTGAATAAGAACTTAATAACGACTTAATGACGACTTGATAAAACTTAAATAAGAACTTAATGACGACTTGATAAGAACTTAATGACGACTTGATAAGAACTTAATGACGACTTGATGACGACTTGTTAAGAACTTGAATAAGTACTTGAATAAGAACTTGTTAAGAACTTGATGTTGACTTGTTAAGAACTTGAATAAAAACTTGTTAAGAACTTAAATAAGAACGTGATGCCGACTTGAATAAGAACCTAGAACGACTTAATGACGATTTTTTTTTCACAATTAATTGTTACATTCTTTTCCGGGGAGACAACTCCCTTCTGCCTTTATGTAGTATCTAGGTCAGACATGTCTGGCCACGGCTTACTCAACTGCACAATAGCCGAGTCGAAGCGCCGCACTGTTTCCGGGTTCGTGTCAAGTTACACATAAGGGCGCCGGGCCGCCCACGCAGCATTGTATAAATTTAGCCGGCTAAATTCCCCACCGGCGTCGTTTAGTACAGGCGTTAGACGTCATTGTATAAATTTAGGCGGCTAAATTCCCCACCTCAAAATAATCTTTTCCCAATTTTATGTATTAAAAGCAGCATTTTTATATTTAAATCTAAAAGCATTTAAAACAAATATTTATTAAAAAGTAGTGACTAAAAAGTAAGGTAAGATGCACTTTGTTATTTAGCTTTTGGTGTTGTTTTAACAACTTTAAAAACAACTTTACTCTAGGCAAATAAAAACAACTTTACAAGTAGACACCATGTAATTGTAAAGCGTTTGTTTGTGTACAGTATATATATAAATCTTGAAGTTAACAACATTGGGGATATGCCTGCAGTAGTTTTAAATACTTGGTTGTCATGGCATTGAAAAGTCTAAATTTGCCCTCTTCCCTGCCCTCAAGTGATCCTTCCTACTTTCGTATTGGGTCACTGGCGCGGCTATAAACGCCCGTAAACCCAGAATATGGTCACTGGCGCGGCTATAAACGCCCGTAAACCTAAAATGGTCGCCCTGGTGCGGCTATGGGAAGGACCACTAAAATGGGGGTGAGGGGATTGCCCAAATTAGACAAATAGAAAGCAGGCAAACAAGTATAAAAGTATACTACTGTTGGAGGCATATTCCCAAAACCCTTCACATCTGGCCGTGTTATATGTGACCCTCTGGGTCTGGCTTGGGGCCCTAGGGCGCCATAGGGTCTCAAGTGAGATCCAGAGGTGATCAGTAATGCGGCCAGATGTGAAGAGTTTTGCAGAAATTTATTTCACATTTGATGAATGTATGCGGGAAAATGATGTTATTGATCAAGAAAAAACTTAAGTCTCAAAAGTTTTCTAAATAAGTGTTAAAAACAGATAATCCTACACATTATGTATGTTTGTAAAGTGTTTACTATTAGAGAACTATAAAATAGGCATTCTGGGTAAGCCGGCGGAGCAACAGCGAAACCGGCTTTAGCCGGTTGGAGCTGGCGGAGGTGGGTGAGCCAGAATGCCTGTTTTATAGTTCTCTTTACCACAGATTCCCGAACCGTCTACTGACTGTAGTGGGGACAGATACACTCCAGAATTTCCACCTCCTAAAGCTAATAGACAATTTAGCGAAAACACCAGCAAAGTGAGAATGAGTGACTTGTCCAATGAAGACCAAGCCCACATCACTCCGGAGGGAGCCTGCAGTAGCACACCCCAGTCACCATGGAATGGAAGGTCGGGAGGAGCCAGTGGCCGGTATAGCCATTTCTCCCCACCCCTGTCGCCCCCTGAGGACTCCCAGATCAACAGCAGCTGTGAGCAGTCAGACTCAACCCAGGCAGCAGACTGATCCCTGGTCCACTATAGATGAAGTGGAAGGCCAGTCTCCAGAACGTCGACAGCATGAAGGAAGTAGCGAGAATGACTTCCACCAGGAACCCATGAAACCCGACCAATAGAACTGCTCCATTGTATAGGAAATCTCCTCAGCCAGTGGTATGCGAACACAGAGCAGGGCAAAATCCAGACAGTCCCATGTCAATGAATGTTTCTTTCGTGTGAGAGCGGGCTCTTCCAAAACTGACACTGGTCAACAACTCCACAAAACCTAGGGACTCAGCCCTGCCCGTGTTTTGGACCCTGTACGTGATTCATATACCACAGCATTGCAACAAAATGCGTCCACACTATAACATTTCTTACATATAATATTGAAGGGCTGAAAACAATTTACCAACCGGATGTTAGAACATTTCTGCAAAATAATGACATTATTTTCTTTACTGAAACATTTTCGAAACATTTTCCAGCTCATCTTTTTTCCCTCTTTTAATGCGTGGCTATCACCTGGTATAAAAGTATCTGATAGCTTAACAGCTCGCCTGTCAGGTAGTGTTACAATGTTAGTAAAAAAAAAAAAAAAAAAGCTATATGCAAAATATGTACAATATATTTCATGATGATGATGACAACGACGATGATGATGATCATGATCATGATCATGATCATGATACTCTTCCGGTGAAGTCAACCACAGACTGTTGATGATGGTGAGACAATATACTTCGGGTTGTCAACTACAGACTAATGATGGTGATGATGATAACGATGATGATGATGATGAAGATGATGATGATGAAGACAATGATGATGATGATGATGATGATGATGATGATGATGATGATGAAGATGATGATGATGAAGACAATGATGATGATGATGATGGTGATGATGAGGAGACAACACACTGTGAGCGAGAATGACTTCCAACAGGAACCCATGAAACCCGACCAATAGAACTGCTCCATTGTATAGGAAATCTCCTCAGCCAGTGGTATGCGAACACGGAGCAGGGCAAAATCCAGACAGTCCCATGTCACTGAATGTTTCCCTCGTGTGAGAGTGGGCTCTTCCAAAACTGACACTGGTCAACAACTCCACAAAAACCAGGGACTCAGCCCTGCCCGTATTTTGGACCCTGTACGTAGTTCATATACCCACAGCATTGCAACAAAATGCGTCCACACTATAACATTTCTAACATATAATATTGAAGGGCTGAAAACAATTTACCAACCGGATGTTAGAACATTTCTGCAAAATTATGACATTATTTTCTTTACTGAAACATTTTCCAGCTGATCTTTTTCCCTCTTTTGATGCGTGGCTATCACCTGGTATAAAAGTATCTGATAGCTTAACAGCTCGCCTGTCAGGTGGTGTTACAATATTGGTAAAAAAAAAAGCTATATGCAAAATATGTACAATATGTTTCAGTAGAAAGCGACTATTGTATAGTCTTAAGAGTTTCTAAAATGTTAACAGGATTAGAAACTGATTGTTTGATTATAGGCATATACATCCCACCATCGCAGAGCATTTACTATGAAGAAACCGATATTTACAATGGTGTTTATTTATTAGAGCATTGCATTCTTGATATGTATGAACAGTGCGGTGAGTTACCTGTTATTATTATGGGTGATTTCAATCCAAGAACTGGCAATGCTAACGCCAACACGTTTTCTATTCCTGATGATACCTTGTTCGAAGATGACGATACTGATATAGAATTACAATACGGAAGAAATTCAAAAGACAGAGTTATTAATAATTTTAGTCGATACCTAATTAAACTCTTTGAGCAGTTTTCCTTGATCGTTTTAAATGGTTTGGTCCAAGGTGATCAGCAGGGTGCATTCACATATATAACATACAATGGCTCAAGCGTAATTGATTATTTTGATGTCTAAATCTATTATTAAACAAGCTTTAAAGCTGCAAGTTTTATCTAGAATAGAATCAAAACACATGCCAATAGAACTGACCTTAAATGTCCAGATTGTTAAGGA
>JAMYXO010006537.1:10000-13443 GCA_033310375.1 Conus canariensis | reverse complement strand
CATTGTTGAACGTTTGGTAACTTTGCAGTCATTGCAGAACACTTGGTAACCTTGCAGTCATTGCAGGACACTAGTCAAATTTGCAGTCATTGCAGAACACTTGGTAACTTTGCAGTCAGTGCAGAACACTAGGCAACTTTGAAGTCGTTGCAGAAAATTTGGTCACCTCCAAGACATTTAGCTACTTTGCTGTCATTGCAAAACACTCTGTAATCTTGAAGGCACTTGGTAACCTTGCAGTCATTGCAGAACACTTGGTGACCTTGCAGTCATTGCAGAACACTTGGTGACCTTACAGTCATTGCAGTATATTAGATAACCATGAAAACAATTTGTAGTGTGATGTTATGTAAGAACGCTTTGTGACCTTGAAGTCACTTGATCGTCTTGAGGACACCTGATCACAGTGATTTTGTACGTTTGGTAACCGTTAAGACGCTAGGTAATCGTTGACACACTTTTGATCACTTGAGGGCGTTTGGTAACCTTGTGGTCTCTAAAAGACACTTGGTAATCTTGAATCACTTGGTAGCTTTGCGGTCGCGTGAGGACACTTGGTCATCTCGAGGTCACATGATAATCTTCGGGTCACTTACGGACATTGAAGACTCTTGGTAACCTTAAATTTAGGTAGTAGAGATCAGGTCATTTGAGGACATAAGATAAACTCAAGAACACTGGGTAGGCTTGAAGTTACAACGTTCTCTGACGAATGACGTGGGACCCCCTTTAACCAAAGTTTATGAATCATCATCTAGAAACCTCAGTTATAAATGTCGTTTAAAAATGCTGATTGTTATTTCTGATTTTTGTTTTTGCGGCCATTGTTTATTTCTGATTTTTGTTTTCACAGCCAAAATCATATAGTCGAAAAAAAATATATGGACCGTGCCAGCTGTACATCCCTGCTAAGGGGAGAAGCATTGAATTTTCTTTGCTTTTCGTTTGTTTGAATTTGTTTTTATATCCTTGTTGCTGTTGTTATTTGTCGTTGTAATTGTTTCTTGTTTTGGGGATTTTGTTTTTGCTGTTTGTTTGTTTGTCTGTTTTTAGAGGAGAGAGTCCTTGCATGAATAACAGAAGTGCTTCGTTTCTCCGACTCTGTCACAGATGTCACTTTTTGGAGAAATCTTGACATGTTGGGAAGAAGCGTGCATCTCGTTTGTCGTTCATTTTTTACTGCCAAACGTGCCTCCATCGTAACATGACCATGTGGAGCACTGCATCATTCGAAATAGCGACAATGCGCTTTGTATTTATCAGTTAAGCAAGAATTTGAATAACCCTGTACCCGTCAAACCAAAACTGCAAGAGAGAGAAAAAAAGGTTTTTAATGGTAAAATAAAAGAGCAAGAGCAAGAGCTTGCAGTGAATCATGAAAAGTGTCAGCCATTTTAACCTCCTCAACCCAGCAGTTTTCTAAAGCTAAAGCACACTAGGAAGTGGTCATTTGAACAAAAATGTTTATAATTACCTTGGAGGAGTACGGGGCAGGGGAAATCATGGATGTAAGGAAAATGGTGAGGGTAGATGGGAAGGAAAGGTAAGGGGGAGGATGGGAGGTAAAACAGTGGATGGATCACTCACTCCAGATTTAAACCAAGGTTAAGCAGGATCGGGCGTATGATGAGCAGGTTGTGCCCTCTCTTGATCATATCCTCCCAAGTCCACCCAGCTGTTAAAGGGCACCTGGCTCCCTTCAGAGACTGGGCAGGTATGTAACGATGGTGAGGAGGTAGGCAGCGCTGTCATCAGGCTGGACTCCAAAGATGTTGAGGTCTGTAATTCCTCCTTCCCTAACGGGTCACCTGTACCTTTTGAAACCCATTTTGTGACCTGTATCGATGGGAATGGAAATCGCTGAGAGTTGTCGGACCCTGTTGGAGTTGGCGTAACAGTCACCACCCTTGTCTGTGGTTTCTTCGTCTGGTTAGGGAGAGTATACATTCCGACTGCTCTTCCTATCTTTCAGAGATGATGCTGTTTGGGGTGGAAGGGGAAATAATCATGGCTGAGCCGATTTCCGCTTTTTTCATCTTCTTTTAAACCTTTTGTCCTCAAAGATAATATGACGTGAATGTTAAATGAAAAGAAGCTGATGTAGACAGCAGATTGTTTGAACGCCATCTCTGTTTTAAAAGAAAAGCTACTATGCCAACGAACGAACCACACAAATTACTAGAAAAACACGACGCGTTTCGACCATTTTAGTCATCTTCAGACAAGTCTAACAACATTCAAGACAATTCTTAAATAAATGTTAGCGAACCGCCAAGATAATCGTTGACAAACGAGTCACAAGACAAAACACAACGCGTTTCGACCTTTTAGGTCTTCGTCAGGCAAGACAAAAACAATTAATACAACGAAAATGAACGAATTTGGTACTCAGCTTCGATCTCTGCACTCTTCAGCGCAAGGATGCCAGGCGTTGAATCACTCAACGGTAATGGTACTTTCTGGTAATGGTAGATTACAGGTGAATCTCGTTCTGTGGTTCCAAACAACCTGTCTGGTCAGTGTTCCCAAGCCATCTCCTTCCTTTACTTTATTTTTCCTTCCTGCGCTCTTCCTGAGTACATATTCAGAGAGTACTCATCTAACTCTACGCATTACCAGCCCTTGGTTACTTGACCAATGGACAACGTCCGTCCATTTTCCTGATCGATTCAACCAATAATCACCCTACGTCTATAGCCACCAGCGACACCGATCACACTGGTCACGCCACGTAAATTGTCCTTTCTTTTAACTTTCCTTTTCCCTACCTAGAGAAATGCTTTATATCAAATAAGGGCGTACGCGACGGAACGTCACATGTCGCCATGTGAGGCTACATCACATGACAGTCATCCGTGTAGCTTAAGTGAAGCAGTGCACTTTTTCCCCTATAAAGCAAACATATCTGATATGGTGAAAATTTAAAAGTTAGAATCTAAAACTGACAGTGAATCTTAGTTTGGTCCCACATTCAGTCACGTTTATTGTGTGTGCTTTATGAATACTTCAAGCTAACTTAAGATAACGATGGAGGGAACTTCTACATTCCTTGTCTTAACAGCTTTGTGACAGAAAGATTTCAAACTTATCCATGTTCAACTTTTGCAATCTGTCATCATAATTCTCCAGTAGATGGCCTTTGTCAGGACAACTCTTACCACATCTTTTACATGATGACGTCCACAGTAAAACCAACACTAGCTGACGTCGTTGTCATCGATGGTAACTATGCCCTAAACAAACCGTTTGTTTTTTTCTGGAAAAGGCAAAAAACCCAAATATTAAGTTTCCAAATTCTGCTCTGAACTTGCTGCCAGTTAAACAATACAGGTAGAAGTTGACGGCACTGTTGGAGTAGGCCAGGACGTTGCTGACTGCACTGAAAAGTGCTCGGTGTCCATAAACAATCGGGTCATCAGAATAAACAGATGGAAAGAGGCTGT
>JAMYXO010006537.1:5000-7500 GCA_033310375.1 Conus canariensis | reverse complement strand
GTGCGTGCGTGCGTGCGTGCGTGCGTGCGTGCGTGCGTGCGTGCGTGCGTCCGTGCGTGCGTGCATGCGTGCGTACGTGCGTGCCTGCGTGTGTTTCTTTTCTTTATGCTCAACCATAGTACTTTGACACATTTTTACATTCATGCTGAAATAAAATGAATAATACTTAAACCAGTCCGTTCAGGACACATTTTTCCAATGTTAACTTTTGTATTAATTTTCATATGACCAGTGATCAGAAATGTAAGCTGCCAACGAGTTCTTCGTGTCAGCTCACTCTGTCATATTTTAGCCGTGTGAATACATTTTGTTTTAGACGCCCTTCAACTCATGGACTGAGAATTTCCGCATTCGTTATTAAATAAAACCTCCGTCACCAGTCATCGAAAATAAACGGTTTAGAATATCACTTTGTCGAAACGGATTCAAAGTTATACTTTCAAAACTTAACAGTCGTTTAAAACACGTAATCTGTTTAACTGTATGTCTTGTATTGTCAGTAAACTTGCGTTATACAGAACTATCAACACTGTTTCCGTCTTTCAGAGCTAGTGAACGTACTCAAGACAGATAACTTTAAACCGTGTGTGTTTCTAAACATAGAAATGTTGTATAATAGGGATCTACAAAACAGCGTCCGTACTCTAAACCTGGTCAAATTTCTCTCTTTTAAGTGTGTAAGTCTTTTAAAGATGGTAAATGACCTTGCGTTACACAGAATTATCAACACTGTATCAGTATTTGAAAGCTAGTGAACGTACCCAATACAGATCACTTTAGACATTGCCTGTTTCTATAAGTAGGAATCTTTTATATTTTATAATATGGAACAATAAAACTGTGTCAGTCTTCTAAGACTGGTCAATTTATTCCTTGAGGATGGTAAACGTGCGTCAGTCCTTTAAAATTTGTAAAATTACACTGCATGAAACCGTTAGTCCTGTGTCGGTCTTCTAGAGATAACAACTTTGCACTATACGAAACTATCAAAACCCAACCTTGTAAAGTGGTAAGCTTGCACTATATGGAACTATCAAACTGGCACAAGATTCAATAGTTCCGTGTAGTGCAAAACAATTTTCAAATCTCTTTGTCTTGCACTACATGGAACTACTCAATTTCTGTCAGTTTTTAAAAGCTCGTGATCTTGCAATATGCGTGGAATTATGACAATTCTGCCCGTCTCCTAAAGTTAGTAAGCTTGCGCTACATCTAAGTCACTCAGATTGTCTGTTACCAACCGATCAAGTCAGACGATGCAGTGTCTTTATATCGGGAATTGGACTCAAATTCATTGATACAGGCTCTGCCTAATACAGTCTGTGAGGGGCAGTGACGATGATTTTGGGTCGGGGTTATCAGGCGCTCTAAAACAAAGGGTCATGTACCATCTGTAGAAGGCATGATATCACAAGGCTGATTCCAAACACTCCCAAAGAGCATGTACATTGTATGCAACGTTGCACCAGATATAAGCTGTAGAAAAGTTAAGTAAAAGGATGTATAGTAGCATGCTTGTTATTATTGATTCCAGCAGAGTTGTAATTATTGATCCCAAGAAAAAATTTGAAAACTCTCTCTCTCTCTCTCTCTCTCTCTCTCTCTCTCTCTCTCTCTCTCTGAAAATCTATCTTCCTGTCTATCTATCAATTTATGCATATGAATAAACACACGCGCACAGCGCGCGCGCACGCACACGAACACACACACACACACACACACACACACACACACACACACACACACACACACACACACACACACATGTGTGTGTATGAATGTGCTTGTGTGTGTCTGTGTTCTGTGTGTGTGTGGGGGGGGGGGGGAGGGGGGCGGGGCGCATGGGTTCTTTGTGTTTACGTTTGTGCGTGCATGCGCGTGCACGTGTGTATTTGTGTATGTAAGTGTGTGTGTGTGTGTGTGTGTGTGTGTGTGTGTGTGTGTGTGTGTGTGTGTGTGTGTGTGTGTGTGTGCAAGTCTTACCAGAAAGAATACTGATTTTGTCAGATTCCAAGTCTGCTTTAACGGCTTTACACCTTCAAAATACATCAAGTCGTCCTGATCTCGTCAGTGAAATTTTATTTTCAATTCACCAGTTAATGATGCGAGGTTCCAAAATAACATTATTATGGGTACCCGGTCACTGCGATCTTCGAGGGAATGAACTGGCTGATACCTGTGCAAAAGAGGCTTCAATGTGCAAATCGAATACAGTTTTATGTGATATTCCTTATTCGGTTCTTGAAATAAACAATATTCTGACAAAAGCACTCTGGGACCAGAGAAGAACACAGTACATTGAAGCTGCCATTCAGAAGAACAGATGGGATCTTTCTGCCCCCGGCAGTCATTGTATAAGTCCGCCAGGTTCTATTCCGAATCGAAATTTATTGCACAGAATACGGGTGGATTGTTGGTTTGGCAGGTTTTTAAAACCATCTCCTTTGTGTGTCTGTGGTCAAAACCTTAATGTATCTCATTTTTTACTTGAATGTTCATT
>JAMYXO010006536.1:0-13444 GCA_033310375.1 Conus canariensis | reverse complement strand
GACTCTCATGGCTTCTGTTTTCTTTGTGTTGATTTGGAGGCCTGTCTTTCCTGCTTCTTCTGCTACCCGGCACAGCTTCTCTCGTGCGTCTTGCTGTTTGTGGGAGAGAAGGCTGATGTCGGCAGCGAAGTCCAGTTCTTCCAGTTGCTTGGTGACAGTCCACTGGATTCCTGTCCTCTTGTCGTCTGTAGACTGCCGCATTATCCAGTCAACGACCATCAGGAAAATTGTTGGCGATAGTAGACACCCCTGACGGACGCCGGTTTGTACAGTGAAGGGCTTCATTAGCTTTCCGTCGTGGACGACCTGGCATGTGGCATCCTCGTAGAGTTGCTGGATGATGGCAACAAACTTGGGTGGGAAGCCATAGTGGTGCATGAGTTTCCAGATGGTATCTCTGTCGATGCTGTCAAACGCCTTCTGGAAATCCACAGATACTGCGTACAAGGGGGTCTGCCACTCCAGAGACTGCTCAGTGATAATTCTCATGGTGGCAATTTGGTCCGTGCATGATCTGTCTTGGCGAAATACAGCTTGTTCTTGGCGGAAGGTCTTGTCTAGGGCGGTCTTTAGTCTCTCTAGCATGATTTTGGCCAGCACCTTCCCCGGGATGGACAGCAGCATAATCCCTCTCCAGTTTTTACAGGATGACAAGTCCCCTTTCTTCGGCAGCTTCACCAGGTGGCCTCTTTTCAGTCTTCTGGCACTCGTTCCTGCTCCCAGATCTTGCTTAGGAGTGGATGCAGCATCTCTGTTGACGTCTGGATGTCTGCTTTCAGTGCTTCAGGTGGAATTCCGTCTGGACCCGCTGTTTTACCTGACTTCAGTGACTTGATGGCTTTGGTAACTTCCGTCTTGGTTGGTGGGCCTATGTTGATGTCCAGAAGCTGGGTTGGTGGTGGAATGTCTGGGGGGGACAGGTGGTGCAGGTCTATTCAGTGTCTCTTTAAAGTGCTCTGCCCACCTTGCTCTCTGCTCAGCTTCTCCTGCGATGGTGTTTCCCTCCTTGTCTTTGACCAGGCGACTGGGGCTGCTGGTCTTTCGGGTAATCTCATACAGTCTTTTCATGTTTCTCTGTCCTGCCGCTGTTTCTGCCTCTTCTGTGAGCTCATGGATGACTTTTTTTCTTGTCTTGTCTAGCACTTTTCTTAACTTGGTGGTGGACGTCCCAGTAGTGTGCCTGTAACTCTTGCTTGTGGTCTTGGTCTTGGGTCTGGTTGATCTGGTCTTTTAGGTGCTTCCGCTCTGTGATGAGGGTCCATGTTCCAGCTGTCAGCCATTCTTTGTGTTTTGTTCGCTTCTTTCCAAGCACTTGTTTACATGTCGTCTGCCAGACCTCCCTCAGGCCACACCAGTGGTCTTCGACTGTTTCTTCAGCAAGTTGATCAAGTATGCTGAATCTGTTTCTCAGTTCCAGTTTGAACTCCTCTGTTGTTGTTCTCTCCTTTAGACAGTGTACATTGTACTTATGTGATAGTCGGCCTGCTTGGTCTTTGTAGGCTTTCAATTTGGTCTTTAGCACAGCTATCACAAGGTTGTGGTCTGATGCTGCGTCTGCTCCTCGTTCCACTCTCACGTCATGTAAACTTCTGCGCCATTTTCTGCCGATGGTAATGTGGTCGATTTGGTTCTGGGTCTTCCCATCAGGTGAATTCCAGGTCATCTTGTGAATGTTTTTGTGTGGGAAAACAGTGCCTCCGATGACCATGTCGTTGAAAGCACAGAATTCCACAAACAGTTCTCCATTTTCATTTTGTATTCCTGTTCCGTGTATGCCCATAATCTGCTCTCTGCCCTTGTTGTCCGTTCCCACTTTGGCATTGAGATCTCCCATGAGGATCTTAAGGTCTCTCTTCGGCACTCTATCCATGACTGTTTGGAGTTGATTGTAGAACTCCTCCTTTTCCTCTGGGTCTGCTACGTTTGTGGGGACGTAGCACTGTAAGATGGTGGTTTTCCTGCCCTTTGAATTGAATCTTGCAGTGAGGATCCTTGGTGACACTGGTTCCCAGGACAGCAGTGCTCGCATCGCCTCGGGTGTCATCAGCAGCGCTACTCCGGCCGTGCGTGTGTGGTTGGTCTTCTTCTCGTCCAGAGCCTATCCTGCCGTCAATTATTCTTCTTCTGTTGTTCTCCCATCCATCATTCACCAGTCTCACGTTGTCTTCTCCTCACATCTATTGATCTTCGTTCTTCTTTTCTTCACTTGTCCATCGCTCATCCTTCTCACGTTCCCCAGTCACCGTTCCGTCTCAACGCTACCATTCCCATGTTCTCTTCTTCTCATCCTGTTCTGTCCTTCATTTACTATTGTCATGTTCTGCCCCTGTCCTACACTCACCATTTTGATGTCCTCTTCGTCTCATCGTGTCGACCATGCATTACCAACGCGTTCCCGTCCTCTCGTGTCATTCTGTGCTGACGGTGTGCCCGCTACTACTCTGTCTCCATGCTGTTTTCATTACGGCCATCATTTTCACGCTCCTGTCTTTCCTTTGCTGTCCTCATCATCCCTCTTTCGTTCATCAGTGTCGCACCGCCGTTTTATCCGTTATTCATCTTTACTGCGTTCATCTCCCCCCCCCCCACACACACACACAGTCCAGCATTCACCATTCTCCTACTTTCCTCCAGTCAAGCATTCAAAATTCTCACGTTTCACCTACTCTCCCCCCCCCCTCCAAATCCCTGGTGTCCAACATTCATCATTCTTCCCTTTTTCCCATGTCAAACATTCCTCATTTTCACGTTTTTACCCCAGTTGAACATAATGTTTGTTCTAACGTCCCCCCCCCCCCCAGTGCAATAGCCATCATTTTCACATACACTCCTCCCTCCCCCTTCCAACACACACACACACACACACATACACGCACACACACACACGCACACACACACACACACACACACACACACACACACACACACACACACACACACACACACACACACACACACACCCCTCCCGTCCAGCATTCACCATTCGCCTATTTTAGCCCACTCCTTCATTCATCCTGCTCACCTTTTCGTGCAGTCCAGTTTTCGTCATTCTTAGGTTTTCTTCAGTCCACCATTATTCATTGTCACGTCCCCACCCCCACCCTCTCCACCCACCTGTTCAACATTCATGCTTTATCCTGTTCAAACATTCATCATTCTCATATCCCCCACTTCAACATTCATCATTCTCGTATTCTCCCACCTCCCCACCTCAACATTCATCATTCTCATATTCCCCCACCTCAACATTCATCATTCTCATATTCCCCCCACCTCAGCATTCATCGTTCTGACATTTTCCTAGTCCAACACTCATCATTTTCAAGTTTTCCCCGGTCCTACATTCATTATTCTTACGTTTCCCCGCACTCATTCTCACGTTTTCCGCCACTCTAAAATGTCATGTTCACGTTTCCTCCATCCAACATTCATCATTCTCACGTTTGCCTCGGTCCAACATTTCATAATTTTCACCCTTTCCCCCATCCGACATTCGTTATTCTAACCATTTTCTCAGTCATTTATTCGTTATTCTCACAATTCCTTTGGTCAAACATTCATTATTCGCATGTTCTTCCCCGAGCAACATTCATCACTCTCACGTTCCCCCCTCTCTAAAATGCTTTATTCTCACGTTCTCCCTGTCCGATATTCATCATTTACAATTTTCCCGCAAGCCCAACATTCATCATTATCATGTTTTCCCTTATCCAACATTCATCATTATCACGTTTTCCCTCATCCAACATTCATCATTATCACGTTTTCCCTCATCCAACATTCATCAGTATCACGTTTTCCTTCATCCAACATTCATCATTATCACGTTTTCCCTCATCCAACATTCATCATTATCACGTTTTCCCTCATCCAACATTCATCATTATCACGTTTTCCCTCATCCAACATTCATCATTATCACATTTTCCTTCATCCAACATTCATCATTATCACGTTTTCCCTCATCCAACATTCATCATTATCACGTTTTCCTTCATCCAACATTCATCATTATCACGTTTTCCCTCATCCAACATTCATCATTATCACGTTTTCCCTCATCCAACATTCATCATTATCACGTTTTCCTTCATCCAACATTCATCATTATCACGTTTTCCTTCATCCAACATTCATCATTATCACGTTTTCCCTCATCCAACATTCATCATTATCACGTTTTCCCTCATCCAACATTCATCATTATCACGTTTTCCCTCATCCAACATTCATCATTTTCGCGTCATTCTTTTCAACATGTTCGTCATTCACCATTCCCACTTTCTCTTCTCGAATTTCGTCGTGTTCATTCGTCCTTCTCTCGTTCTTCTTTTCTGATCGCGTCCAGGATTCGTTTTTTTTTCTCTCGTTCCCTTCTCATTCCATTCATCGTTGGATTACTCTGACGACGATAACCGATTTTCATGCACTTATATGATTCCCACGTTCTTCCCTCTTTATCTCCCTTCTCTCATCCGGTGTCCTACTCATCATGCTCACCGTTTTCATTTCTCTATTTGCGAACGCTCATCATCCCCTTGTTACCTTTGTTTTATTCTGCCATCACCGCACTGTTCCAGTGCTGTCCAGTGGTCATTCATCCATTGGTCTTCCCACTCCTCTCCTCTCTTTTCCTTGGTATCCTGTCCTGTCCTGTTATTTTCCCATCCACAGTTCTGTCTGTCTCCTTTCCTGTCATCATTGATCACTCTCACGTTCTTCTTTTCACTTCTTGTTCGTAGATACCATTTTTCTCTTTTCATCCCACCCCGCCTTCGTGATTCTGACGCTTTAATCATCTCCTTCGTGATTCTGACGCTTTAATCATCTCCTTCGTGATTCTGACGCTTTAATCATCTCCTTCGTGATTCTGACGCTTTAATCATCTCGATCATTATTCATCTCATGTTCACCTGTCGGTCCAGTCTGTTATTATTTTCGCGTTTGCCTATTTTCTTCCAATCGGGGCCATATGCGCCACCCTCAATTTCTTGCCGTCTCATCCGAACTGCCCTTCATCACTCCCATCACTGTTTCATCATGTTCACGTTAGTCTCCCCATCTTTCTTTCCTCATTCACGCGTTCTCCTGTCTTGCACATTTCTTTAGCTTTTCTTCCGTCCGTTAATCACACCTTGTCCTTCCCCCAGTTGTCCCTCTGTCGCCAGTCGCACGCTCTTTACTCAGTCCCTTCATACTTATCGTGTTCTCGTCCTGTCGATCATTCTCCATATTCTCGTTCTTGTCATTTTGGTCATAACCTTCACGGTTTCTTGTTCTCATCGTGTCTGGCTACAAGTAGCATGACCTGACCTTACCTCATCGTGTCTGTTAACTCATGTTCCTTCCTTCTTTCTTCCCTTCATCTTATATTACGTTCTCCTCTTCTTGGCCTTCATGAATCATCTCCTTCATTCAACGTCTTCTCGTTCCTCTAATCCCGTCTGGCATTCTCTGCTTCTGGTCCTGTCCATCACTGACATTTCTCACGTTCTTCCCCCGTCCATTGTACATCATTTTCACGCTCCTCTCTGTTCGTCTTGTCCATTTCGCGTTTGTTTTTTTTTTGTCTCCTCACTGCGTTCATCTGTCATCATTCTCTTCATCATTTCATATATTTCTTCCTTTGTTGAATGATTCTGACAGTATCTTTCGTCACCACTTCATCTATTTCTTCCTTTGTTGAATTATTCTGACAGTATCTTTCGTCACCACTTCATCTATTTCTTCCTTTGTTGAATTATTCTGACAGTATCTTTCGTCACCACTTCATCAGTTTCTTCCTTTGTTGAATTATTCTGACAGTATCTTTCGTCACCACTTCATCAGTTTCTTCCTTTTGTTGAAATATTGACAGTGTTTTACTTCTGTGTGGCCCATCGTCCCTGACGCTTTTTTTTCTCTCTCTCTCCCTGCCTTCTTGTCCCGTCCCGTCTTCATCATTTTCACCTTTTCTTCTTTTTGTGAAAAATGTATTGTTCTGTCGTTTCAGTTTTCTCCAGCGTGTCCATTGCCGGATCGTTCTCAGGCTGGCCTGTTTACGTGTTGTCTACCATTCTCCCGTCTAAGACGGGTGGCACACATTGGCCCGTGTATGTCAATCGGCTGCCTCTACGTGAGGTTGGGTCAAACTGGGTAGTTCTTGGCTGGCCTTGGAAACCTTGTAAGTGTTCACCGTCTGTCCCGGCGGTGTGTCATGATCTTGGCGGAATAGGTTAGTTATGTTCTATCTGGTGTATATCCCTGCTGAAACCCGGTTGGGGTCAAGAGTTGGATTTCCCCTTGACCCTGGCCCCTTGTTGGACCCCATGGTGGGTGGGTAGGTAGGGATGAACTTTAAAAACTCAAAACTATGGCTCACTCCCAACAAAGAAGGAAAAGAAATTATTCCTCAGGCTCGAACTTGGACTCGGACTCGGATAATGAAATAAGGACAGCAACTGGTTTTTGGCCTTGTTGGTTGGTGATGGAGGGTGTGGACGAAGCTCGCCCTCTCTGTGGGGTGAATTGATAGAGTCCTTTTGCTATTTCGAGAGGAGTAGAGGGACTCTCCGGCGTACCCAAATCCATGAAACGGCTACGAAACGGTTCCTTTTTGATAGAATGTGCAAAACAGAAGCATTCTGAGTTGCTTCTCAAGTCGACGACATTGATTGACAGGCCAATCAGAGTGACACCTCACAAAACTTTGAATTCAAGCAAGGGCGTCATCAGGTGTCGTGATTTGAGAGGCGTTTCCGAGTTAGAAATAAAGACGGAACTGGCTTCCCAGGGTGTGACCCACGTTCACCGGGTTCTAGCACGAAAAGATCAAGACCGTGTGCCAACAGATACTTTTTTTCTAACTTTCTGTACGACAACTCTCCCTGTGTGTGTGAAGGTCGGATATTTGAGGGTTCCCGTCTCTATGTACATTCCTTCACCTTTGCGATGCTTTAAGTGCCAAAAGTATGGACACATTAAGGACAGGTGTACAGAACAGGAGGCGTGTGGCAAGTGCTCAAAACCAGTGCATGAAGGTCCGTGTGATTGTCCGCCCTGTTGCATAAACTGTAAAGGCAACCATCCTGCTTTCTCGAAGGACTGTCCAGTCTGGCGCGTCGAGTCCGAGATCCAGAAGGTACGCACGGAGAATCGAATTTCGTTCTTTGAGGCAAGGAAACTTGTGCAGAATAGAGAGCCCTCCCTCAGCAAGTCATATGCTGATGTCGCCAAGGGGAGCATGGTCAGTGTTGGTGTTCAGACTGAGACTGTTCAACCTCAGGCCGGCTGTCAGCATCAGGATCGGCAGACGCAACAGGAGCCTCAGCATGTACAGAAAGACAGTGGAAAAAGAAAGCAAAATTCAAACAGTGCCTTGGGTGGAGGCTCAATATCCACCTCTCCCGGACTCCTCGAGGGTCTGAGCCCCCTTCCTCCAATCCCAAACCCTCTGGGAAGGCTGCACAGGTAGCCTCTTTGTCTGGGGAACACTCCAGAAGTCGACCTCTGATGAAGCCTCCTCTTCCACCTCGTCCATCTGGGGGTGGAAATAAGTATCGTCCTTCGTCAGCCAAGAAGGTGGTATCTCCATCGCCTTCTTCCAATCGCTTTTCTCCTTTGGAGATAGAAGGTGATGAGGACAATGAGATGGAGTAATTTTCTTCTCTTTTTTATTGTCATGGCCCTTATTCAGTGGAATATAAGAGGCATTAATGCCCAATATGAGGAACTCCAGCGGTTGTGTTCTGACCTCAAACCTAGTGTTGTTGCGCTGCAGGAAACATTGTTGAGACCAGGAAAACATTTTTCATTGGCAGGCTTTAGTTCAGTAGGTTTTCCTGCTTTACCTACAGATACTGGCCATGGGGTCACTGGGGGTGTTTCCCTTCTTATTCACAGATCTTTATTATTCAGCCAAGTTAACTTAAATACCCCATTACAAGCTGTTGCGGCCAGGATTACTTTCAATAAAACAATAACTCTCTGTTCAATTTATTGTCCTCCTTCTGGTACAATATCTAAGCAACAAGTCATTGATCTAATAGATCAGCTTCCACGTCCTTTTTTATTTTGGGAGACTTCAACGGGCACTCCCCCCTTTGGGGTAGCTCATATTCCTCACCTCGGGGTCTCATGCTGGAAGAGATCTTTAACGAACTGGACTTGTGTTGTCTAAATGACAAATCACCAACATACATGCATTCTTCAAATGGTACTCTTTCGTGTTTGGATTTGTCAGTGTGTGATCCTTCATTGGTTCTAGACTATGATTGGTCAGTTCACGATGATCTGCACGGGAGCGACCATTTCCCTGTAATACTTTCTCCAGTTTTGAAGGAACCTGTTTCCTTTCCTCAGTATTTTTGCTTTAAAAGGGCTAATTGGGATTTCTTTCGTTCAGCCATAACTGATAAGCTAGATGCTGAAATCGTCTTCCGATCAGAAGATCCAGCGGAGTCCTTCACTAATGTTTTGTTATCATGTGCGAGAGAGACCATCCCACTCACAAAACCAGGTCCACAATTACCTGGTACACCATGGTTCAACCAGGATTGTAAGAATGCTTGCAACATTCGCAAGAGGGCCCAACGTTCAGTCTTTCAGCATCCTGTGGCCCGAATGTTCGATCTTATCAGAGGAAAAAAGCAAAGGCGAGGTTTGTTTGTAGAGGAAGTAGACGAGTGTCTTGGAGAAATTTCTGCTCTTCCCTCACATCAAACATATCCAAGAAAAAAATCTGGAGAGTTGTTAAAAAAATTAGGGGCAAGAACAGCTGCCCTTCAATCCACCATTTAAAACTTGATGATACACTCATCACTGACAAACACGCTGTGGCTAACTTGCTAGCTTCCACCATAGAAACCAACTCTTCCTCTAGTCAAAAATCCACCGCGTTTTTAAAGATCAAAACGCAAGCAGAAAAAAAGAAGCTTGACTTTTCCTCACCCAATCAGGAAGACTACAACTTGCCCTTTAATCTAAATGAACTGAAGTCTGCCTTGCAGGCATGTCATGATTCTGCTCCTGGTCTTGATGAAATACATTATCAACTCTTAAAACACCTTCCTGACTCAGGTCTTAACATTCTGCTTCAAGTTTATAACCAGGTTTGGACGTCTGGGTCTTTCCCAGCTTCATGGAAAAGAGCCCTAATTGTTCCCATTCTGAAGCCAGGGAAGGATCATTCAAACCCAACCAACTATCGTCCAGTAGCCTTAACAAGTTGTGTTTGTAAGGTGATGGAAAAAATGGTAAATGGTAGGCTCATGTGGAAATTGGAAAGTGATGGGCTTTTAGCCATGGAACAGTGTGGTTTTAGAAAGCATCACTCTACCATGGACCATTTAATCAGATTGGAAACCACTGTTCGAAACTCTTTTTTAGATAAAAAGCATGTTGTTGCCATTTTTTTCGACATAGAGAAGGCCTATGACACGACGTGGAAGTACGGAATCCTGTCAGACCTCCATGGGATGGGTTTCCGTGGCAATCTCCCAGTGTTCATAGAACAGTTTTTGGCAGACAGGTCCTTCCAGGTCCGTGTGGGGACAACATTGTCAGAAATTCATGAGCAGGAAATGGGTGTTCCACAGGGTAGTATCCTTTCCCCAGCCCTGTTTAGTATAAAAATAAATGAAATTGTAAACTCTGTCAACCAAGGTTCAGACTGCTCTCTTTTTGTTGATGATTTTGCCCTTTATGCATCTGGAAAGACATTTGCTGGTGTACAGCGCCAACTCCAGTTGTGTGTGTATAAAGTCCAACAGTGGGCAGTTGAAAATGGGTTCAAATTTTCATCAGTTAAAACAGAGTGCATCCACTTTCACAATTTCAGACAACTTTTCCCGCCACCAGAAATTTTCATAGATAAGGTTAAAATTCCTGTTGTCACAGAAGCCAAATTTCTGGGTGTTACCTTTGACCAAAAATTGAATTTTAAAGCCCATATTCAGAAGTTGAAAACATCGTGCCTCAAAGCCATGAATATCCTCCGTGTAGTGGCTCATACGGATTGGGGTGCAGACAAACGCACACTTCTCCATCTTTACAGGGCGTTAGTTCGATCCAAGTTGGACTACGGCAGCATCATTTACGGCGCCGCTAGAGCCTCGTATCTAAAAGTCCTAGACCCAGTTCACCATCAGGGTCTTCGCCTCTGCCTTGGCGCTTTTCGTACTACACCTGTTCATAGCCTATATGCTGAGGCAGGAGAGTGTTCCCTCTCTCATAGAAGAGTAAAATTAGCTTTGAATTACTACACACAGCTTTTTTCAGAACCAAACAACCCTGCCTACGACTGTGTTATGAATCCTCATTTCCAAGAGAAATATGAAAGAAGTCCATCCAGTATTCCCCCTTTCGGTATTCGCATCCTTCCTTTTCTGGAGGAGGCGGATATTGATGTTGGGGTCATCTCTGACGTTTCCAAGTTTCCTCAACAACCTCCTTGGATGTTTTCGTCTCCAGAAATTAGGTTTGATTTAACCGTGCAGCGCAAACAGAACACGAGTTCCTTAATTTATAAACAATTATTTTTAGACATGTGTTCTAACCTTAAAGAACATGTGGTTATTTTTACTGATGGTTCAAAGTCCGATGTTGGTGTAGGGTCCTCCGCATATGTTCCAGCTTCGGGAGAAAAAACTGTCCAAACACATTCCCTCTGAAAGCACTATTTACACTGCGGAACTTACTGCACTACTTTTGGCTTTGGAGTTGATCAGGCAGTCCCAGTCTAGGAAATTCCTTATTTGCACAGATTCTCTTTCGGCTTTAGAGGCTATAGGAGCAAGAAACATAAAACATCCGGCTCTTATCAAGTTTTTTACCATGTTTTCTTCATTAGTTTCAAGGGGTTTTGAGATTTTGTTGGCCTGGGTGCCAGGTCATGTGGGGATCAGAGGCAACGAAGAGGTGGATCGGCTTTCTAAAGAGGCTGTCTGTCTTCGTCCTTCTAAACTGCTTGTACCATCCTCAGATTTCAAAGGCAAAATAGCTTCGTATGTCAATTCTTTATGGGAGGAGGAGTGGAGCCTCCAAGAAAACAATAAGCTTCATCAAATACGTCCAGATTTAAAGGAACATCTCCCATGGCTGCTGGCGGTCGAAAGGGAGAAACAGTATTGTGTAGATTGAGGACGGGTCATGCTTATTTTACTCATTCGTTTTTATTGAAGGGAGAAGACCCGCCTTTCTGTGTTGCCTGTGATAGTCAGATATCTGTCCAACATATTCTTTTAGACTGCTGGGATTTATACGACATTAGAAGGAAACATTACACTGCAGATAATATGAAGATTCTTTTCCGTGATGTTCCCCCTGACAATATTTTTAACTTCCTAAAAGAAGTGAATTTATTTCATCGTGTGTGAATTTGGTGGTGTTAGATTTTCTCTACCCAGTATTGATTTTTGCAGATTACAGTTAGTGATTTCAACGTGTTGGTTTTTAATCCTAGGATTGGTTCTTTTAATCTTGTTTTAATGGGTTGGGTAAGGTTTTGCTTTTAATCCTTTTTTAACATGTATACGTGGTAGTTTGAAACGTGGTGACAGTCCTGAGATAACCTCTGCTGTTGACGGGACTATAATTTTAATCTTAATCTTAATCTTAACCATTCTCCCGCTCCTCTCGCCTTTGCCCTCTCCCGAACCCTTGCCTTGCAACTGTCCTGTCCACCGTACATCATTTCCACATTCTCCTCTTCGCCTGTCCTTCATGGATATAATGTCATCTCATCTCACCTGTCATTTATGATTGTGTGTTATTCATCATTCACGTTTACTCCTTTCGTCCTCCCTTTTAGTATTCTTACCTTCCGTGTTTATCCTGCCCTTTATACGTTGTTCTTACGTTTTTACCATCTCGTCCGGACACAATTTCATCAGTCTCTCTTTTTTTTTTTTTTTTTCCCTCCCATCCTTCTTTCTTCTTTTCCCGTCATTGATTCGCTTTCCCTTTTCTTATCACTCTCACATTGTCTTCACGTCCCCCGTCGTCATTGATTATTCTCACTCTCTAGTTCCATCAATCATTTATTGTGTTCATATTCTCCTCCGGTCAGTCAGTCATTTTCACGTTCCTATGACATCAGTCATTCGTGGCTTTCACGTTCTTCGCCAGTCAGCCCTTCATGGTTTTCAGGTTCTCCTCAGTCATTCATTCGTCTTTTCAGACTCTTCTCCAGTCGTCATTTTCTGGTTCTTCTCCAGTTAGTCGCGCATCATTTCAAGACTGTTCTCCGGTCATTCATTTAACCTTTTCACGTTCTTCTCCAGTCGGTCATTCATCGTTTCTCATTCTTCTTCCGCCCGTCGTTCTTCATTTTTTACGCTCGTCTTCCGCCAGTTATTCATTATTTTGAAGTTGTTCTCTTTCTGTCATTCATCATTTTCACGTTTAATCATAGCAACATTGTTGTTGTTTAAACCAGAATTGGATTATTTCCTGACTTTCGCCATTTTGAAATATCCGAATCCAAATATGTGAACAACGTGTGGAAAATATCAAAGACATTAAGCATAATTATAATAAAGTGCCATTGTATTCTATTAACTGAGGAAGCATTGTTGTCATAAGATCTTTTGACAAAGCACAGGCGTTTGTAATGCATCCTCCAAGAACAGTTTCTCGTCAAGCCTCACTTCTGATATCAAGAGTTTAAGAAAGATGAGACTACATATGTTCATAAATGACACAATTCTATTAAATATAAGGAATTTGATACACATTTGAAGTCTTTCTTTTTGCGTAAACGTATTGCTGGAAATTTATTTCTTGTTAAAAATTCCAGAAGATCGTTTCAAAAAAGCGTCTGAAAAAAATAGTCATAGTACATCAGGCCCGTTAAAAAAGCAAGTTGATGCCCATAAGATATTAAGCTCGAAGAAAGCTGAATGGGTTCGTGATATCTTTTCTCTTTTATTTCATGAACACCAATCAGTTCAAAAGCATGCCGCAAGACTCGAGCCAAGAGCCAAGCGGTGATGTGCCAGTGAGCTGCTGAACACTCTTCGCTGGTTTCCAGTGAGGATACGCACGTGTGTGTGTGTGTGTGTGTGTGTGTGTGTGTGTGTGTGTGTGTGTGTGTGTGTGTGTTACGTTCGTCTTGCGTGCATATGCGCATGGTTGAATATATATATATATATATATATATATAGGCAGAATTATCTACCACTGCAGATATGAATGCTTATCTCCCCCTATTTCTTCAGTCTAAGACGTAAGAGCAAGCTTTGTTTATAATTGAATATTTCTTGCAGTCATTGCAACACCAAGCTGCTCTGTAAGTTGCTGGAATGGTGCTCGGTACTTATCCTTGGAATTTATTAGTTTATTGTAATTTAGTCCCTTGCGGATTCATTCCAAGAACTGGCCCTCAGCACTTGTGTCTTAAGAGGTTATCTTTTTATATTTTCTACTACTTTTCACAAGAAAATGTAGCTTGTTTTGCTCTTTCGTG
>JAMYXO010006535.1:10000-13449 GCA_033310375.1 Conus canariensis | reverse complement strand
AACAAAAGAGGCAGACATAACCTGGAGTAGATGCCCGTCCAAAGAAAAAACAAACAAACTCGCACTGGAAAAGAAAATGTTTTCAAGCCACCAAACACACAAACACCTAACACCTCTGGCATTGAAAATCCCATGGATGCATTCTGTCTGTTCATTTCAGACAAAGGGATCATTGATAGGATTTGTGGAGAACACAAACAAAGAAGCTCAACGAGTCCACAAAAAGCAGTGGAAGATGGACAGACAGCTGTGAAATCACACACTCATCGGTGCTTGTTGCTTCTCGGTGCTGAAAAACAGAACATGCTGGGCACTGAAAGAATCTGGGATTCCTTCTATGGAAACCCAATGGTCAAAGCAACAATGGGTCGTCAGCGATTCATAGACCTGCTGACTTACATGAGGTTTGACGACAAGGAGACCCGCTTACACAGGCGAGCCAGAGACATCTTTGCCCATTCAGGGACGTCTGCGAATCTTTTCAGAAACAATTTGCACAAGTACTATGTGCTGGTCCTCTTTTGACCGTGGATTGAACAACTGGTTCCATTTAGGGGCCGTTGTTCGTTTCTTCAGTAGTTGCCCTCAAAGCCAGATCGTTATGGCATAAAGATTTTTGGCTGGCAGATGCTGAGAACAATTTCCAGGTGTACGGAATTCCTTACTTGGGTAAACAAGGCACAGAGAGACAAAACATCTGGGTCGTAAAACTGCTCTGGATCTTGCAGAGCCCTTTTTGAACACGGGTCGCAACATCACCTGTGACAATTATTTCACAGATCTAGAGCTGGCTCAGACACTGAAAACAAAGGGTTGACATGTGTTGGAACTGTTCGACAGAACACACGATTTCTGCCAGAGGAGTTCAAAGCAAAGTCACGTCTCCAACTGCATGAGTCAGAATTTGCCTTACCGTCATGATGGCACGCTTGTGTACTACCAGACCAAGAGGTTGAAAAGTGTGGTTGTCCTCAGTACAATGCACAAGGAGGGAAAAATTGATCTGAATGCAACAACAAAAAAAAAAAAAAAAAAGAAAATGGACACATTCTACAATTCCACAAAGGGAGCAGTTGATGCCATGGACAAACTTGCCCATGCATGCACAACCAAGCGGAAAACCCAACGACGGCCAATGGTAATGCTTTTCAATCTGCTTGACTTTTGCAACAATCGCAGCACGCTGCATTTGGATGCTGAAATTTCCAGAGGACAGTACTCTCTCAGAGGACAACCAGGTGGAAATTTATCCTTACAGTGGCGGAACAGCTCTGTGCTGACACCCATTGTCGCTTGGCAATCCATTTCACTCCAGAGCACTGAAGTGACCATCCAATCTGCCCTAGTTCATTTGGCGGACAGTCTTGGGAAGAGAGCTTGTGACAGACGACAACCCAAATAAGCCGTGAAGAGGAAAAGTGCAGGTGCTGAAGAGGGGTCCAAAGAAAAAAAGTTCAACAAACCGTCAGACTCCAAGAAAGGAAAGGGGCTCACCAAGAGAACCTTCAAAGAAGACAGATAAATAAATCAAAGATGGTAGAAGGGAAAAAAAGGAACTGGAACAGAAGCCCAAAGGACGCAAAAAAGCAAGGACGTTGCGGAAAGTGTCCATACAAGAAAGATTGTGGAAAACAACTTTTGCACCTGTTCAATGTGTACGAACTGGATGTGTAAGAAACATCTCCACTCACTCCTGCGAAACATGTGCATTATCATGAAACAACGAACACAAGACATGAGGTGACAAGTCGTTTCTGTTGATTTGATAACTTTTTGAAATGTGTTTCACTTGCAAAAGTTCATGACTTTAGTTGGTTGGCGTAAACTCTCTATTTTTTTTGTAGAGTTCTTGATCGCTGATGTTGACAAGATATTCACACACAACACACACACACACACACACACACACACACACAACACACACACACACACAAATATTATATAATATATATATATATATATGTGTGTGTGTGTGTGTGTGTGTGTGTGTGTGTTGTGTGTGTGTGTAGAGTAGAGAGAGACAGACAGACAGACAGACAGACAATAGACAGAGAGGGCATGTCTTTGTTTGTGCATAAGATTTTTTCCTTTTTTTTTCGGTACTTATGCAGAAAACTTGTACAAAAAATGCTCCTTGGTTCTCTGGCTTAAAAAAAAAAATTTAAATTTTTAAAAAAAAATCTGCATGTGACACTAATTTTCCTTACCTGTGTAAATTTATGTGTTTATTGTAGGTTCCTGCTTCTGATCACCAATTATTGAAACATTATTGGAAATGGATAAATAAGGGTTACGTAGCCCTTGTGTGTTCAGCTGCTGGCATCATGCATGAAATTTGACAATTATAAATGACCTGATGGCACTGTGTGTGTGTGTGTGTGTGTGTGTGTGTGTGTGTGTGTGTGTGTGTGTGTGTGTACCACAGTGTTTTTTGTTTTTTTGTTTTTTTTGTTTTTGCTGCTATCCCAACCTCTGCGCCACCTCAGAGGCAGTGCACCCACGCCGCTCATTCCGACACCCCGTCCACAGCCACAGCCCGGTCGGCCCCGCCACAGCCCCGGCACCGGCCAATCCACTGGAGCAGTCAATGTCAAGTCGTCAAGAGGCAACCCACCGGAGGAGACACTGCACTGCCGCCGAGTCACTTCGGTGGTGTTCAGTGGTGCCTGTTCTGATCTAACATTACGAGGACACCACCTACTAAGCCCCTACTGACGACAATAATTGCTTAGTCGCGGAGCCGGCGTGAGCGAGCTCTCCCTCCGGAGGGCGCCACCACGTCCGTCCAACGACAGCCCCCATGGACTCGCCGATACCGGCGACCCCGACGGAACCAAACCAAGGCCACAGACGTGGAGAAGACATCGAAATTGAGGTCACCATGAGAGCAGGGCATGAAGGGCCACAGAATTTGAGACTTTTTTATTTATTTTTTTTTTTTAATGCTGATCGATGAGAAATGGGATGATTAAGATGATGCTACGGATTTCCATTTCGGTCTGAGACTACATGACAGGGCTGTACTCTACGCTTCCTTTCATAATATATCCTGGCGTCAACCAGGCCCGAGAGATACAGGCACCTGCAGTGTTGGTCAGGAAAATTTGAGCAACACTCTCAGAAACGCATCCATTAAGTGGATGAAACTCGACTGTGTGGTCCAGTCTTCCCAACTGAGTCGCAGCAACTCAACTCTGGGTAGGAGCCGGTCGGGGCAGAAAAACCCACATGACTTCTGATGGGATTCGAACCCACGACCTCCCAGCCGGGAGTCCGCGACGCTAACCACTTCGCCACGGCGGCTGGTAGTGTGCATGTTACTATCTGCATACAGGTTGACATGCATCTCTCTTCTGTGCTCTCTCCCTCTTTCTCTCTCTTTCGTGTGTGTACATTCTCTCTCTCTCTCTCTCTCTTCTCTCTCTCTCTCTCTCTCTCTCTCTCTCTCT
>JAMYXO010006535.1:0-5000 GCA_033310375.1 Conus canariensis | reverse complement strand
TTTTTCTTTGTGTATATATTCAATGTAACTGTATGCAAATACAAGAGGGCCTCGTGCGAGTTAAGTATTGAAACTAAATAACGAAAAATCAAACTATTCGTGAGGAATTTGCGCCCAAATTTTTTTTCCTTTTTTTTTTTTTATAGAATCTTTAACAGGCGAGTTTTTGTGTTTAGTTTTTAAATACATTAATACACTATGTTACTATAAAGTTGTTCTATTATGTGCGAATGTTTGGGCCTGTACACTGAACTTCATGCATGATTGTGCACTACCTTTTGTTGTTATTATTCTTACCATGCTGCTTTTTTTGTTGTTTAATGTAACTCTCCTTCAGAAGGGAATGTGGCCTATTTTGATTAGAGTTCATTTCATTTCATGCCAGTCCATAAGAGACAGAGTGCTTTGCCGTGAAATATTCGGAAATCTGTTACTTATTTGTCGTAGAGAACTATAAAATAGGCATTCTGGCTCACCCACCTCCGCCAGCTCCAACCGGCTAAAGCCGGTTTCGCTGTTGCTCCGGCGGCTTACCAGAATGCCTATTTTATAGTTCTCTAATAGTAAACACTTTACAAACATACATAATGTGTAGGATTATCTGTTTTTAACACTAATTTAGAAAACTTTTGAGACTTTAGTTTTTGCTTAATCCTTCGTTTTTCTTGATCGTCTTCAATAACATCATTTTCACGCATACATTCATCAAATGCGTCTCTATCTTTCATGTGAAATAAAACCACTGTCTTTAATTGCTCTCTAAAGTCTTTTAAAACTGAGTTTATATTTTTGACATAGAATCCACACACTTATCCCAGCATGTCTTCACTGAAAGCCAGTTTTGATTTAAAATGTTTCTCTTTTTAACTATGTCTCTTTCTGCCGAACAGTCATCTATAATAAATAGTGTCTGAGTTCCTTCAAACTGTCTAAAGAAATGTTCTAAACACTCACTCAGTTTATTGCTAGGATCAACTAAATATATGTCATCATCTGTCCATATAAACCTTCTGTCGTGATATGCTTTGTTCCATTTAAGTGTTGGGCAGAAAATTACTATATGATCAAAATTATAACGATAAACTGTTTGTAATAGGTCGAGGACAAATATTGTTTTTCCACAACCAGTCTGTCCACAAATCAATGAACAATGAGGGGTTTTTATCATAAAGTTTAACATTGACACCAAAGTCGTTTGCTCCATAGTTTTAAAACAGAATTTAATTTACACCAGTTATTGTTTTTATCATACTCTCTGTCAAAACTGGTTCAGTATAATAAAACCCTATAAGGCCCAAATGTGTAAGATTAATCCAGTTCAGTTCTGTAAGATCGTTTCTATTTAAACTAATATCAATTTTGTTGCTTGTTGTTATGACCTTAATATCCTCGCCATTGTAAAGAACGACGACAGTAACTTTAAGTTTGTCAACGTCTAAGTTTTGCCAGCTAATAAGAATTCCTTCCATAAGGTTGTCACTGACACCCACAGCTCCATTTCTTGCCTCATCTTTTAAGACAGAAATTTTAAATATCATTGTGAACGTGTCTCCTAATTTTGTGCGTGGAATGAACTGTAATTTTGTAGAAGCTTTCTTTAAAACCGATTCTCTTCTGTGGAGGATGTACTGTTTGTCCCCAAACGGCTTTATTTCGATCTCTTTCCGACTGTTGTCCTCTGGCATAAGACTTACATGTAAAGGGCCAGAGTTCAATGCTTTTCTGAAACTTTTTTGACGGTCAAAAAAATGTAAATGGGCTTAAGAATTCAAATTTTATGTCCATTCTAAATATGGTTCTAAGTGCCATTTGTTGTCAGTTTTTCGAACTATTTTATATTCATACTGACCCGCATTATTTGCTTCTACATTGCGTAGTTGTTCTAGTTTAGGAAACCTTTTGTTGTCGTCAACCTCTTTGCGCTTATAATAACCATCTTTAGTGTACTCAAAACCATACAAAGTGCCTATCTCACCGTTTTGTTCAAAGTCCTCAACGTCTGCAAGGTCTTTTAATTCTAAAGTTACACACCTCTCAGGCGCTAATGTGACCCCGAATCGTCTGGTCCACGTGACATTTTTTAAAACAACGTATTATTTTATTTCTAAAACAATGTGCAGGTTATCACATTTCACGACTTTCCCTGTTTTATCTGTGATCTTTATATTAAATGATCTGACCCTCCCACAAGCTAATCTTTTAAACTGTAAATTAGGGAATCGTATAATTTCATAATCGCAATATGCAGCTTTCCCTGATGGAAGAGCTCTTAAAACAGTTGAGGGCCTTCCATCATATAAGTTTTCATCAGTGCTCAGCTCATCCAAATGTACATAGAGTAATGGATATAAGGCAAGATCGAGCGGATATTCTCCCTCAAAAGTAGTTTCGTCTGGTGCAACTCTAAATTTATAATAGACATAATCGATTTTAAAGCCTAACATTTTAGCTAGCTCTACATCAAAAAAGTAATGGACTACTTCTTTTTCAGGTTTGAATGTTAACATTGTTTTTAGATTTGCATTGTTAAGTTTGAGAGTAATGTCGAAGTTACTCATTGCTTCTTTTAGTGAGCAAAACCCGTAATAACCATCAGGTATGGTTAACTGGCTAATTAAGTTTCCTCCGTCATCAAGTTTTCGAATCTCATTATTCTTCTTGGATTCACTTATATTAAACCATACGACTTTGTAAAAAATTTCATGGAGTGCGACCTTCGGGTTCCGCAGTTATTATCAATAGCATATTCTAAAAACGAAGGACTGTCTTGAGTTGTTATTGTTACAAACATTTTTAAAACAAATTTAAAAATGAGTGCTTTCAAATATACTAATGCAAAATATTCTGTTGGGCCGCACTACAGTCCTAAAGATATAACAACTGACACCCTTGATATTTCTGTGACTCAGACTGACGCCTTTCAAGTAAAGGTTAGTACTCCATTGAACAGATATCTTAACCCTCCTATTAAAAACGACTACATCGCGAAAGTGTGGTTCAGTCATCTGATGCAGTTTTATCAGAACCAGTTAAACTTTGCTGTGTTTTGTGCATCAACTGGGTGTGGAGTGTCGTATGCTGATCATTTAAATCATCCTGTTCCTTTGGTGAGGTCAGTGTATAGATTTCATTTTTATTACACCTTCAGACGTATTTTATCTGAACTGCAAGCGCCATTACCAAATGACAAAAACGTTTAATCCATTCAGCAACAGAATAGATTACAAGGCTTTTGAAAGGATCTGTAACGAATTTGATATTGACCCAAAGACAGACTTTAGACAAAAGTTGGATCTTAATCATGGTTTAGGCACCCTTTATTTTTGGGGCGTGCATAGAAAGTATAACTATGATTGGAATCCTCCTTACACATCTTTCTCTTCAGGCACAACTGTTCACCTCGGGTCCATAGAGCAAGAGCATAAAACAGCATGGACAACATTTATTTTGGATACTTCTAATGGTCTAACTAGAGCGGGAATAGAACGAATAAACGACTCCATTCGTACTTATGTTTGGTGTTTGCTAGGTTCGCAAGCACAAACGAGATCGAATATAATTGATCCTTCTACTGGCTTTGACGCCCAAAAACAGTATTTAGCAAATTTAGAGGATTCTATTAATTCTGCAATTGATTTGCCTTCAAGTATTAAAAGGTACCAAAATGTTTTGCAATACGCAAGATCGAAAGTAGACTTTGCTGTCGGCACTGGTTTATACATGCTACCTTCTGACCTCAGACTTCAGATAGGAACAATAATAAACTATAATAATGAAATCCTTGTGGCTGGTAAAGAAGAGAAGGTCGGAAAAAACGACATAAATTCTAAGCCAGCAATAGCAATAAAAAAAGAAGCCCCACCAATCCCCGAGCCCCCCAAACCCCCCCATTCAATCCCCCAAGAAATAATGACCATGAATATGAAAAGACAGCACTTGTTATTGGATTAAAATGCCCTAGGATTACTTGGTCTTTATCTTACTAAAGAGTAACCCAACTATTAAGGCAACTAATGCCCATAAGTGCTCGGCCATAAAGCCAACTACTTTACTTGCAGTAGACAAAAGCCAGCTAACGATCCCCCTATTATACCAGGCAAAGAGTCTATTGCCTTACTGGCTAATTTTTTTAATAAACTTGCAAGATGATCAAGTTGTTTTTTTACCCATGATTTATCTGATGGTGGTCCTGGTGGCACTGCTCCCCCACCGCCACCACCGCCTGTAATAGCCAACACCAGTGTACTTATTGCAAATCCTAAGGCTGTTATAACACTTGCTAATGTGACGCCTTGCTCTCTAAACAGTGTTCTTATTCGTTCTGCTAGTGTTGTGTCTTCATATAAAATTCTTTGGATAGTTTCTCTTATTCTGCTCACTTGAGTTCGTAATTGTTCTCGGTTAGTAGACAGCACTTCTAGTCTTGCTGATCTCTCTTGTTCAAGATCTTTTAGTCTTTGTGTTATTCTTTCTTTAACACCAGGTCCTAAGTTGTGGTCATCAGCCTCAACTAGTTTTTCTTTTTCTCTTTTTATATGCTCATCTAGTTCACCCAGTTTTGCTAAATTGTTTGTTAATTCGCCTCTGATGCTTTTCAAAGCATGATCAAGGGCCGTTATTTCTCTCATAGGTAGCGGCGGATCGTGCATAGTTTTTAATACTGTTTCTTCTGAAAAACTGGTTTCTATTATTTCGTCTGCTGTTGGGCTTAAATCTTTAAGGGGTATGTTTTGTATTTGGTTATCTGTTGGGAGTTCTTGTAGTGTGTTTTGAAGTTTAGCAACTGCCTCACTGTCTAATCTTCGCGGTTTAGCAATGCCAAGGCGATTTTGATCGCTCACACTGAGCCTTTGTCTAATTGTAGTCTTTGCTAAAAACTTTGATGGGTCTGGTTTAGTTGTAAGCTGAACAAGTTGTCCTTGCTCGTTTTTCACAAACAAATGGTCATCTTTTGTTTCAAAATCATTAGGGTCTATAAATTAGGAGGTTCTTGGCCTAAA
>JAMYXO010006534.1:0-13451 GCA_033310375.1 Conus canariensis | reverse complement strand
TTTTTTTCTTCTCTTCTCCCCTTTCTCTTTCTTTCTTCTCTTCTCCCCTTTTCTCTTTGCTTATCTATCCTTTTTCCCTCCCTAGTTCTCGTGGACTTACCCTTGTCCTTCCCCTCGTTTCTCTGGGACTTTCTTCTCTTCCCTCCGCCTAGTTCTCTGTGGACTTATCTATTCTTCTTCCTTTTCCTTACTTTCTTCCTTTCCCCTGTTCTCTTATTCCCTTTCTTTCCCTCCCCTATTTCTTGGTTATCATCTCTTCCCTCCCCTTTCTTTTGGCTTCTTTTTCCCTCTCCTTTCCCTCCTTCTTCCTTTTCCCCTCCGCCTAGTTCTCTGTGGACTTACTTCTTTTTTCCCTCCGCCTAGTTCTCTGGGACTTTACCTTGCATTTCCCCCCTTTCTTTATTTCTTCTCTTCCTCCTAGTTCTTTTCTGTGGACTTTACCTGTCCCTTCCCCTCCGCCTAGTTCTCTGTTGACTTATCTATCTTTCCCTTTCCGCCTATTTCTCTGTGGACTTACCTTGTCTCTTTCCCTCCGCCTAGTTCTCTGTTGACTTATCTATCTCTTCCCTCCGCCTAGTTCTCTGTGGACTTATCTATCTCTTCGCTCCGCCTAGTTCTGTGTGGACTTCCCCTTGTCTCTTCCCTCTGCCTAGTTCTCTGTGGACTTACCTTGTCTCTTCCCTCTTGCCTAGTCTCTGTGGACTTATCTATCTCTTCCCTCCGCCTAGTTCTCTGTGGACTTATCTATCTCTTTCCCTCCGCCTAGTCTGTTGTAGACTAACCCGTCTCTAACCATCGCCTAGTTCTTTGTAGAATTACTTGTGTCCACCCTTCATCTAGTTCCCTGTAGAGTTACTTATCTCTGCTTCCCCCTTGTTCTTTGTAGAGTAACTGGTCCTCCCCCTCCACCTAGTTCTCCCACAAAGTAACTTGTCTCTCCCCTCCACCTATTCTCCACAAAGTAACTTGTCTCTCCCCCTCCACCTCCCCCCACACAGTAACTTGTCTCTCCCCTCCACCTAGTTTCCCCACAGAGTAACTTGTCTCTCCCCTCCACCTAGTTTCCCACACAGTAACTTGTCTCTCCCCTCCACCTAGTTCCTCACAGAGTAACTTGTCTCTCCCCTCCACCTAGTTCCCCACACAGTAACTTGTCTCTCCCCTCCACCTAGTTACCCCCCACAGTAACGTGTCTCTCCCCTCCACCTAGTTCCTCACAGAGTAACTTGTCTCTCCCCTCCACCTAGTTTACCCCCACAGTAACTTGTCTCTCCCCTCCACCTAGTTCCCACACAGTAACTTGTCTCTCCTCTCCACCTAGTTCCCCACAGAATAACTTGTCCTCCTCCCCTCCACCTACTTCCCCACAGAGTTACTTGTCTCTGCCCTCCACCTAGTTTCCCACACAGTAACTTGTCTCTCCCCTCCACCTAGTTCCCCACACAGTAACTTGTCTCTCCTCTCCACCTAGTTCCCCACACAGTAACTTGTCTCTCCCCTCCACCTAGTTCCCAACAGAGTAACTCGTCTCTCCCCTCCACCAAGTTCCCCACACAGTAACTTGTCCCCTCCCCTCCACCTAGTTCCCCACACAGAAAACTTGTCTCTCCCTATACCTAGTTCCCCACAGAGTAACTTGTCTCTCCTCTCCCACCTAGTTCCCCACAGAGTAACTTGTCTCTCCCCTCCACCTAGTTCCCCCCACACAGTAACTTGTCTCTCCCCCTCCACCTAGTTCCCCACACAGTAACTTGTCTCTCCCCCTCCACCTAGTTCCCCACACAGAAACCCTTGTCTCTCCCCTCCACCTAGTTCCCCACAGAGTAACTTGTCTCTCCCTCCGCCAAGTTCCCCACAGAGTAACTTGTCTCTCCCCTCCCCCTAGTTCCCCACAGAGTAACTTGTCTCTCCCCTCCACCTAGTTCCCCACACAGTAACTTGTCTCTCCCCTCCACCTAGTTCCCCACACAAGTAACTTGTCTCTCCCCTCCACCTAGTTCCCCACACAGTAACTTGTTTCCTGCCCTCCACCTAGTTCCCAACAGGAGAAACCCTCGTCTCTCCCCTCCACCTAGTTCACAGAGTAACTTATCTCTCCCGTCCACCTAGTTCCCCACAGAGCAACTTGTCTCTCCTCTCCACCTAGTTCCCTGCAGAGTAACTTGTCTCTCCCCTCCACCTAGTTCCCCACACAGTAACTTGTCTCTCTCCTCCACCTACTTCTATGCAGAGTAACTTGTCTCTCCCCTCCATCTAGTTCTCATAGTTAGTTGTCCTCCTCGCTATCTATTTCTTTGCAGATAGCAAAGAACTCATCTTTCTCCTCTCCCTCGTTCACTGTAGGGTTACTGGTCTCTCCCCTCTACCTAGTTCCCTGCTAAGTAATGTCTCTCCCCTCTACCTAGTTCCCTGCTAAGTAATGTCTCTCCCCTCTACCTAGTTCCCTGCTGAGTAATGTGTCTCTCCCCTCTACCTAGTTATCCTCATAGCTAGTTGTCTCTCCCCTCTATGTAGTTATCCTCATAGCTAGTTGTATCTCCCCTCTACGTAGTTATCCTCATAGCCAGTTGTCTCTCCCCTCTACGTAGTTATCCTCATAGCTAGTTGTCTCTCCCCTCTACCTAGTTATCCTCATAGCTAGTTGTCTCTCCCCTCTACGTAGTTAGCCTCATAGCTAGTTGTCTCTCCTCGCTATCTAGTTCTTTGCAGAGTAAATCTTCTCTCTCCTCTCCCTTGTTCCCTGTAGGGTTACTTATTTCTCCTTCCACCGAGTTCTCTGGAGGCACTTGCCTTTCCATTCCGCCTCGGGCTCTGCAGTGTTATCGTCATTCCTTTTCATTCTCTGATTAATATTTCTATCCCTTCTCTCTGCAGTCTCTGTAATCCACAAACCACAGCTTGCTAGCCTTTTTTGAAAAAAAAAAACAAAAAAACCCACAGAACAAACCTGACAGGTCCTCCCAGGATCAAATGACTATCCTTTGTGTATTTGTATGCCCTTGACCTAAAAAGTTAAATACTCTTTGTTGTAAACAATTTCTTAGAACTGGTCTTGTGTGAACATACCAGGTACTTGAACGTGCTTGAAAAATCCAGCTTTGGGTCCAGGGAAGTGATGTTTTCATGGATTCTATACAAAAGAAAGTGGAGGTGTGCACAACATTCTAAAAAAAACAAGCTTGCAGCTTTTGCCATACACCTCTTGTGAAGCCAGCATCCCTTTCCAGAGGGGCCATCATGCAGACCCCATGAGAGCAAAGTCTCCATGTAGTCTATTTTCAAGTCTTTCAGCATTTTTTTTTGGTCACATATATTAGTATGAGGTTGAAAATTAACTTCTCGATGGGTTGCCTACTGCTGGGTTATGACAACCCCCGATCTGCCTTCTGCAGATGTCAGTTTATCAGCAGACTATTAATATAATTTTGATTCATATCATTTCGATGATTCAGTTCTACAAGTGCTTGATTAATGAAGAAAGAACCCCTGACTGCCCTCTGCAGATGTCAGTTTATCAGCAGACTATTGATATAATTTTGATTCATATCATTTCGATGATTCAGTTCTACAAGTGCTTGATTAATGAAGAAAGAACCCCCTGACTGCCCTCTGCAGATGTAAATTTATCAGCAGACTATTGATATAATTTTGATTCATATCATTTCGACGATTCAGTTCTACAAGTGTTTGATTAATGAAGAAAGAACCCATGTAGTATATTCAGTATTCGTGGCAGCCAGAGCTGTTACTGAGTGCTCAATGTTTCAGGCCTGAAAGTCTCTCAGTTTTGTTCTCCAAGGATTCCCTAGATTACTGTCATGAAAAAGCCACACTCTGTAAGGTCATGCTACCTTACAGATGCACAACATTCTTCAAGCTACATGTAATTCATACACACAAAATGGAGCATTTCATCATTCAAACATCAAGACAAAACAAATTGTGTGCTTTTTTTTGTTTTGTTGTTTGTTTGTTTTTTACACTTTATTAGCATCACATTGCAAATCTCCATTATATACAGTTCCAAATTCACTTTTTTAAACAATAGCCAGTCAAAAAAGGATATTAGTCAACTGGAACTGTGGAATGCATTCAAATGCTATGTATGCAAAAGGTACATCAAATAAGAATCTTAATGAACATGCCTGTGGATATGTGTACGAATTCATTCTTTTGTTTTGAAATAAATACTTTTGTCTTAGAATGGAATTGTTAGTCTATGTATCCTTTTAGGTTCTTTTTCATATTCCTTCAACATATCTGGAAGTTTAGCTTTCCTTTTTAACGTCATTTATTGACTTGTCTTCTGTTCTTTCTGGATCAAATATCTATCTGACATTTGTGTAATAAGCTTCTCGATAACGCCCTTTGTTGTTAGGTGAACAGGTTCTGGTCAAAACTATCTCGTTCAGTCCCAGGTAGTAGACTACCTTACCCCATATACAGCAAAGGAATGACTTGGTCAGACTATGCTTTCCATGACGGGGTGACTGGTTGCATTTGGACCACAGTATCCATCTTGTTTTGGGCCCACCCACCTGTGTAGATTTAGGGAATTGATCTGGCTTAGGGATGTCCAGTTGGTATCAATTTGAAGACCCAGACAAGACCACATGTTTTGAACATGCCATGACATGAGCTTTATCACTTGGTATTGATCAGCCTGTCTCAAACTGATGCTCTGCTTCATCTCAAAATCTTTCGCCAGATAAGATAACATCTTCTTTTCTGTGCTTATTTGAATGTAAAATATTGTGAGGAAGATGAAACGGCCAAATGTCATTGGTTGCTACTTGATAAGTTCTGTGTTTTAAATTTGACATTTCATTATTCTGTCCACAAAGGCACGTAATTTTCGTTCTGTGATGGTAAACTAGTAAAGAAGTTTGTGTGCACATATATCAGTAATTGTTGAAAATGGGAATCCTTGCCTTCAGGGATTGGGGAAACATTTTCCCATTTTTTGTTTTCATGGCCATTAGTGGGGTGTGCACACCATTTCAGCATAAGTTCACAGGAAAAATGGCCCTGCATGAAGTGGTTTTCTGTGAACTTGGCCCTGCATGAAGTGGTTTTCTGTGAACTAGGCCCTGCATGAAGTGGTTTTCTGTGAACTAGGCCCTGCATGAAGTGGTTTTCTGTGAACTAGGCCCTGCATGAAGTGGTTTTCTGTGAACTAGAACATCTCCTAGGAGCTGGTTTTACATTTGCCAAGCTCAGAATGGATCTATTGAACCCTGACTAGCTCAATGTGATTTGGGTCACACCAAAGACGCATTTCTTAAATACACATGTAACTTTAATGAAGTGATGGCCAAGCAACCCACAAAGCGTAAGGCAGGCTCCCCGCCCCGGCCCACCACCACCCCCCTTCTAAAAGGTGGTGATGAAGTTAGGTCCATGTGCAGTATGTACACTGCGTATAAAACGGGAGGAACTGTTTGAACAACTCTGACAGATGCACAGATAGAAAAATAAAGGTGAATTAAGACTAGAGGCTCTCCCCCAGGGAGAGAATCCCAAATTTCCCACACACCCGTTACAATTGGGGTAGACAATACTAAAAGACAGAATCCCAAATTTCCCACAGAAACCTGTTACAATTGGGGTAGACAATACTAAATAAGGATACAAGTTGCACTGCGTAGATTTTCATAAACATCTTTTTCGTTTTTTTCTTTAATGTTAAGCTACATCCTCAGACTATTGTTTTTAAACACAATGAAGAACCATTACTAGCAATCTACAGATTGATATGATCATTACTACTCAAGGTGTGACTAAAAAACAACAAAAAATTGCGTAGCAAAGGCTGTAACATGTTTTTTATTTTTGTTCCCAAAATGCAGTACATATGGTGGGGGCTAAGAGGTAACCATTGTATTTGATTATGGAATGTATAGAAAACATTAAAACCCATGTTCAGTCGTAAATATAAAGCCCCTTGTAACACGTTTTGCTGTAATAAATTGACACAGTACATAATATGATCCTTTACAATGGAATAAAATGTGATAATTACTCGCTTAAATATCACTTTAAATAAATGTTTGGAATGGAGGTCCTTTAAAGTGGAACACCCTCTTTTTTTTTTTTTTTGCATAGAGATAATGAAAACAAATTTACAGCAAGATGTGGGATTAACAATTCTATGAAATCTGTTTAGGTGATATTTATGTAAAATACACGAGTTTCTTGTCATAATGAATTCAATATGAAATTATATTTTGAACTGCATGAAATTGCTACTAAAAAACCACTATTAATTTTAAAGAATGTTCATTATGCACAATTTCTTGATATCTTTAATACGTTCGTGTCTTTGTTCAAACTTCCAAATATGCAAATATGTAAGGGTACAATGTGCTACATTTAGCATACAGGCAGTGGTTGATCTTAACACCTTACGCAACTGTAAACTGGCCAATTTGTCCTGTTCTATTTCAAGTTAAATCACAGACACGGATAAACTTCTCTCCCTGGATCCCATCCTTTTCCCTCGATGATCCAAAGTCTTAAGAAACTTCTTCGTTTCAAAAAGACGAGCTTGAAAATTCAGTCCAACTGATCAAGTCATCATTAGGAAAGAAAAGTCATAAAAAGTGGCACAAAAGAACTTGCATTATTCCTCTGTGATACTAACTTATAGTATGTTAAAAAATAAAAAATACAAGCTACATTTCACAAAGTTTACTGGTAAGAGGCATTAAGAAAGTGACCAATTTATTTTACACAGTATAAATCACACAGTCTACTTCTGCACACCAGTGACAATGTGAATGCTCTTCAGTTTCATGACATTAAATATTGGGGTGGGGGGTTGATGTCTTGCTGTCATTCAATCAGATTCCCATGTCTTAAAACTGAAGCCTTTCTCCATTTGCTAAACAGACTAAAGAATACAGTACAAATTACTCTCCCTTCCCATCACTTTATCAGACTCCTTGCTACAGCCATGACTGTACAACACTGCACATCAAAAACAACCTCACTCCAAACACATGGGCCAGAGACAATCACCAATGACTGCAGCTGATCTTAGAAGAAAGGACCCAGTCTGTCTGGGTCCATTTCATATCCACACACACACACACACCAAAAGCAGTTTACCAGTTTCAATGAGGTAAAAATATATGGAAACATTTCTGAAATTTCAAATTCTGTAAGAATATTTACACTGATATGTTCATGTCAAAACGTTTACATTGATATGCTCATGTCTGTTCCACCTTCAAGAAAGAGGTTTTATATTTAACAGTATAGAATATTCAAATGTTGCAAAATCCAACAGCTGATTTGATGGGAATGTCGCACAAAAACGGCATCAGTGATGCTTGTTTTTTTAAAAAGTCACAATATCCACATGTAAAAAAACAAAATTATATGATGCATACATGTCACTGTAGAAGCATGCAAAGTATATACAAGTACAAACCACATGGATTCTACGTTGCCCAGTGTGTTTTAAACCGTGTATTGCAGAGTCCTCCGAGACAGAATTTAAAATATGCAGTAAGGCAATAAATTAAACCCACGCCACAGATGAAATAGATTCACTCATTCCTCCAACAAACGGTACATTCACAACCTGCTAAGATGATAATAATAATAGGTGTCACTTAACACACCAAGTGGTCTTTAAATGCAACCTGATCATACATTTTTCATTTGTTGTACATCTTGGGGTCAAAATGTCATGAATATATGCTCTAGCAAGAACCACTGGCATATATAACTATATTAGGCGAGCGCAAGAGAGTATCTTTAAAGAGCATGCTTTCTGTGCGCATCACCAGTAGCAATCACAATCCTAAGCTACAATGAGGCACTCCCATTTCCAAGACCTATGTGCAGAAGGTTTTGTGGACAATGCGAGATGGACAGACACCAAAAGGAAGTAGACCCACCAGAGTGTGGACTTGCCCGTTTCTGTAACCGCTTGATTGATTTGTGGCAACATCTCCTCCACTCCCCTCATCTACCTCCACAAAAATTTGGCAACCTTAATCGTAAACAGGCTTTCCCCAAGGTGTTACTCTCTAGCGAACCATAAATGAATCCTTTTCATCATCAAGGTCTTCTAGCACACAAAATAATACAGAAGTCTAAAAATGCTCCATGAAAAATCCACAGTAGGCTGAGAATATAGGCAAAGTGATGGATTCTATATGAAAATGGGGTGAAATGCTCTTGCCACCTATCGTCTTACTGAGACCAAGCATTCAAACTTGAGGCCTGTGTTGGGGGAAAAAAGTGTAAAAAGATCCATAAGTAGACAACGTGGCAAGCTTGGGCTGGTGGCACAGAATAATTCAGGCACAGGCCAAATATTGAGTGATGAAAAACAAGTCCACAGGCACAAAGACCAGCCATGGCCAGCGTAACACACGGAAGCATGCACACCACCCAGAAAATCAAAAAATTTGTTGGACACCTTACACATGTGCACAGGATACTCCAATACACTAGACTACATGGATCATCCATTACATGCAGTCATATTCTGTATGTTGACACATTATTTCTGTATGCTTGACACGTTATTTCTGTATGCTGAACACGTTATTTCTGTATGCTGAAATGTCGCATCTTGCCAGTTTAGAAGTATAAATCGAGTGGTCTTTTTGACAGGTTGTGTATATACAAATACAAATGTACACAAATACATAAAAAATAAATACAACTGTACTGTAATCCCTCTTCGCAGAATGTGACACCCACAACCTGCACATAACCTCCAGTCTTCCCTCAACTGGCATGTTGTGGTTTTAGTTTTTACTTCATCACAGAACAATACAGCGCCATTACAAATTAAAGTGGCCACCTTGTGCAGTCAGAAATGAAATGCTCAAACACATGAAATCATATTCAAGTTCTCTACATGTTAGAGTTCAACAAAGAAATAATCTGTGACTTCCCTCTCCTCCCCCTGAAACAATGACATTACCCCTATACGTTCACTCAAGCTGCTACTCCTACACATTCATGCAAGCTACAGTCGGGATCATCCAGTCACAGCCCCAGTGCTCCACAGGAGAGGTCGCGTTGTCATGAGACACCTCATCAGAGGAGACACTGCTGCCCAGTTACTTTTGGCGGCATTCAATGGTGCCTGTTCTGATCCAATATATACACATGGGTGCTACCTGTTAATTTGTAAAAATCTGAAAGGGGGGAAGCACCCCCCTGAAGCTGAAAGGAAAGTGCATTTTAGAAGGCAAATGAAAGGCTCTCACTGAACCTAAAGTGGAAAATTAGGCCTGAAATTAAAGCTGAAAATTCATAAATATATATAACTCAACTAAAATGCTTGTTTCAAATTTTATATATATATATATATATAATATATATATAGCATAATACCTCTTAATTTCCCATACACTGTAGATTGCATTCTGAAGTAAAGAGGGATTCGAGATCGTCTTCTGAAGTCGCTAAGAGTTATACTCCTGACTTTGAAGTCACTGAAAACTAGGGCTACTACATGAATGTATTCTTAGCAGATGGCTGCAGCAGATATGCTCGATATAAGAAGCCACAATACAGCTACTCTACAGTTGCAGTCTTGGCATTCGGTTTGAAATCGCCATACGAAGAATGAAGTCACTGTAATATTTGCTGTCACTATTTGAAATCTTCTGAAGTCTTCGAACAAACAGCCACCCTGTCCTGTCCATTTTCGGTAGCCACAGGCCCAATGTTTCACCATTAATTCTGTATCCTTTTCCATCAGCCATTCCCATTGCCATCGATTTCGTAGCCTTTATTCTCCTCCTTTAGCCTTGACACATGCCTTTTGTCAAAAACGGCATGGTAACAATTGCTCTGCTGTCACGCCAATGTGTCCAGCATCGACTTTCAAACGTCCATAATCATGTCCGTGGTGTCAAGTCGACCTGAAGGAAGTGGAGTGCTTCGTACCTCCAGCACAGAACGAGAACAGAGTGCATTGAAAACTTGGATCGGAATTCAAAGTATTAGTGTAACTGCTGTCAGAATCATCAGATTTACAAAAACTGGTATCAGCGCCAGCCATTGTTAATAACCGGCATTCTGGCACATAACCGGCACAGTAACACCCATGTATAATACCACCTACTGGCCCCCCTAATGATGACAAAAACCGTGCAGTTGCAGAGTTCTTTGAGTATGCAATACCTCATCCATCCTCATGAACTTTCTGACCTCTGACATGTATCACCACATGCGTGAACATGGAGAAAAAAACTGCACGCATGGAGAAAAAAACTGAACAGAATTCACAACACGATGACAAGACTATATGAAGGGCCACAGGATTTGAGGCTCTCTTTTTTTCTGTCCTTTTTTTTTCCAAGTTTTTTATGATGATCAATGAGGATAATAAAATTAATGCTTATGAAACTACATGATTCGGTTCCTTCCATAGTAGATCTCGGCTTCCAATCAGGCCTGATAGATGCACACACCTCGGCAGTATGGATCAGGAAACTTGAGCAACACTCGCAGAATTACCTTCACAAAGTGGATGAACGACGATCATGTCGCATCTCCAGCCTGGGGCTGACAAATTCAACAAATTAAGGCCTCTGATGGAGACTCCTAATGCTGATGACCCAACAACGTGACAAAGAACTCTTGACCTTTGTGTTTTGAAACGACGGCACACACGATCACTATAAACATATTTCACAAAACATTTTTTTTTGAAAGAAGAGCAGAAGACCCAAATCTTTCAATCTATACTGTGCACAAAAAGAAACATATTTTTTTCACTGAAAATATTAAGGAAAATTTTGACAGAAACATGCCCCGTAAAGCAGAAAAGTTATGTTGAACTCAAACTGAAAGGATAAACCCAATCCTGGCTGTCTGCATGATCCGTGTGTCTTCCAAGAATGATAATGCAGTTTGAAGCGTGTGCCCCATGGAATCTGTGCAGTAACCATAAATGACCACATCTGTGGTGAGTAAATTGCTTCCAACCCTGGCAAGATTCACTATAAAAGCCAGTTCATTTTGGTGAAAAATTAAAGGTTTCGAACAAGGAGAAAACATGCCACGCCTGAGCGCACTTGCAAGGGGAAATGCACATGGCCGTCTGCTGGCAGGTCAGAAGCAAGTCGACGTTGCCCGAGTCCTGAACGTGTCGCAAGGCACCATCAGTAGGCTCTGGACTCGTTACAGGCAAACAGGAACCACTGGCAACATGTCTGGTTCAGCGACGAATCCAGATTTCTGATGCAACGCCACGACGAAAGGAGACGGGTCTACCCGAGGCTTGGTGAGCGGTACGCTCCTCAATATGTGGATGAGGCACCTCTGCATGGTGGTGGGGGAATCACCGTGTGGGGAGCTATCGGCAACAAGGGCAGGAGCCAGCTGGTTTGCGTCCAAGGCAACCTCACGGCTGCACAGTATGTGCAGGACATTTTGCGTGCGCATGTCCTGCCTGTGGTAGCTGTTCCAGGAGCCATGTTCCAGCAGGACAATGCCAGGCCTCACACAGCCCGCATTACCATGGTCTTCCTCAACACCCACACCCTGCCTTGGCCATCACTAAGTCCAGATCTCAATCCGATAGAACATTTGTTGGATGAACTGGACCGACGCCTCGGAGCAAGAGTCAATGCCCCTGCAACACCTGATGGCCTGTTTGCAGCGCTGCAGGAAGAGTGGAACGCCATCCCAAGGCAGACGATCCAGCACCTGACTGCCTCAATGCCACCCAGGGCCAGGCTGTGATTCGGGCAAATGGGGGTCATACCCGGTACTGACTGAGCGGGGATTGGGAAGCATGGGAGGAGCCAGGGGGAGGGAACTCTGTTAAGTGTGAATAGACATCATAATGAATAGACATAATAGTCGACTGATGTCTTATTTCTTCTGTGGTTGTAATATTTTGAATGCTAAATGACACATGAAATGACTGAAAAAAAATATGCATTTCTTTTTGTGCATAGTATAGTTACAATTCTAGTTTTCCTTCTTGGTCCAGCAAAAGTGGAATGTTTGATAAGAGCAGGATGGCAAATAGATATGATATGTCAAGCAACATCAACAATCAACCAGGTCCCTGAGAAGAGTGTCCGTTCCAGTGTTGACGCCTCGCCTCACCATACCTTAGGACGCAGGGTTTACAACCATACGAATCAAAATCTTAAAAAAAAAAAGGGGAAAACTGGGGACGCCTGACCTATGCATTAACAACGTGCCCGCCACACCTTGAAAACCAATCAAAACATTGTTTATGCCACTATCATATTTGTGTGAGCATTCATTGTGTGTGGATATGCATGCATGTGGTTGTACACGCCTATGTATATACAGATGTGCAGACTTGCATATACAGTGGGCTGCCACTGGACTGAAGTGACCAGGCATGAAACTCAATCTGGACATTTTCAAGGCCTGACAGTGAGTGTGTGGTTAGGGGGGCATGGGGTGAGGGTGGGGGATGCTTCATCTTCCAAATATTTGTAAAAGGTGCTGGAAGAGGGTTATGGTTTTCAAATGGGAAAAATAGGGATGGGATGGAGTGTCCCTACAATAATGCATTACGAATGGTCTGAACACCATTTTGTGTAGTCCAATATACTAATCTGTATAGTCAGACGTGTATTGTCAATATACTAATCTGTATAGTCAGACGTACCCACATGTACAACACGGACTTCCACATGCAAATGTGCTCACTTTAAACCGCACAGTGAAAAATCACCCAAAACTTCCAACAAACGTTTAACTTCAAATGCATGTGACAATGTTGACTGGACAAAGAACTTGGTTCTGTGCTCGGCGTTAACTGCATGAAATATGTCATCTAAGCAACCTCTCATTTTTGGTGAATTTGAGTGATGCATACCTTTAGCAAGCTAAACAAATACGGTACAAAAAGGGCCATGAAACAAAAACTCTTTGCCTTCCACATTTCCAGACACACATCCAGAGAACTGGCAGACCTACATGCCTGTATGGACATGTGTAAATGGCAGTTCCAAAGTAGTAATTTACTTTAAATCATGACCGATTTTAAAAACTTGAATCTACATACGACATGCCAGTGCTACTACACATAATCCTACCATCCCCTCGCACACCCATACATGTAGACTGTGCCCCACGCTCCCTCCACAAACATGCATTTGCGCATCAACCAAACCAAACACTGAGAAGAATGCAAAACTAAAATGGCAGAAGCTAAAACTTAAGTTGATCATAAAGAACATTGTTGAACTGCTGGTGATTGGGGGGGGGGGGGGGGGGGGGTGGCAATTCTTACTCTTATACAAACAACACAGACTTTCTCCAGCAACTTCATGCTAATTAGAGTCAACTGATACTGTTGCTCAAAACTTGGGTCCACAGGCTGAAGTCATAACGATTAAAATCATTTAGTGCCCTCTTCATATTCTGTTAGTACTGGCTCTGTCTTGCCCTATTTTCTTGCTTCATAAACTGGCTCAAGGCTG
>JAMYXO010006533.1:10000-13454 GCA_033310375.1 Conus canariensis | reverse complement strand
GAACTAAGACGTCATTTAAGCGTGAAGATATTGTCAAACAGTCTGCTGTTTATTTATATAAAGCATCTAAAATTCGATCTGGATATTGCTCATAATTCTGTAATCAATTTTCTCATGTTTCTCTACCCATTTGGCGTTTTAATTCTAGTTGCAAAGCGAGACGACTGCAGGCGGAAATCTAAACAAATCTTGAATAAATGTTAACGAACCGCCCAGAGAACGTGGACAGAGTCACAAGACGAAACACAACGCGTTTCGACCTCTTAGGTCTTCATCGGGTGAGACATAAACGAATAAAACAACGAAAATTCACTTAGCTTTGATCGCTTCAGATCACTTCACAGGGTTCAGCGCAAGGAAGAAGGCGTTGAATCAACACCTTCTTCCTTCTTTCTTCCTTGCGCTGAACCCTGTGAAGTTTATGTCTCACCCGATGAAGACCTAAGAGGTCGAAACGCGTTGTGTTTCGTCTTGTGACTCGTTTGTCCACGTTCTCTGGGCGGTTCGCTAACATTTATTTAAGATTTGTTTTAATTCTGTAGTGAACATTTCCTGTACCTGTATTCTATGTTGTTTATACACCACCTTCGAAAGCGGCCATCGCCTCATTGAATAAACTCTCTCTCTCTCTCTCTCTCTCTCTCTCTCTCTCTCCTCTCTCTCTCTCTCTCTCTCTCTCTCTCTCTCTCTCTCTCTCTGGCGCACGGAGGGCGCCCACATGGTCCCCTGCCCTCCTCTCTCTCTGTGCTGGTGCTTTAGGAGCCGTCTCCATACTCATTAATCCTCTTTTCAGGGTTCTGTCTGTCTGTCTGATTGTCTGTCTGTCTGTCTGTCTGTCCGTCTCTCTCTCTCTGTCTCTCTCTCTCTCTGTCTCTCTGTCTGTCTGTCTGTCTCTCTCTCTCTCTCTCTTCTCTCTCTCTCTCTCTCTCTCTCTCTCTCTCTCTCTCTCTCTCTCTCACTGCTGCTCTGGAATCGTCTCCACAGTCAGTCACTCCTCTCAATTTCAGGTGTCTCGCTCTGTCTGTCTCTGGCTCTCTGTCTGTCTGTCTGTCTGTCTGTCTGTCTGTCTCTATCTCTCTCTCTGTCTGTCTCTCTCTCTGTCTCTATCTCTGTCTCTGTCTCTCTGTCTGTCTGTCTGTCTCTTTCTGTCGCTGTCTCTCTCTCTCTCTGTCTCTGTCTCTCTCTCTCTCTCTTTCTCTCTCTCTCTCTCTCTCTCTCTCTCTCTCTCGCTCTCGCTCTCTCCTTCAAGGCATTTCAGTTTAGATTAGTCATGAGTTCGTGACAGAGTAGTACATGCAGTTTTTCTTGTGTTCTTTGTGATTTTTATATTGTTGTTGTTATGTTCTCCATGCCCCCTTCATAAGGGGCCATGGCCTTTATATGAAGTAAACCATCTGAGTTCTGAGTTCTGACTCCTCTCCTTCCCTCCCTCCCTCTCCCTATCTCTCTCTCTCTCTCTCTCTCTCTCTCTCTCTCTCTCTCTCCCCTCCCTCCCTCCCTCTCTCTCTCCCTCTCTCTCCCTCTCTCTCCCTCACTCTCTCTTTTCCCCCTACTCTCTCTGTCTATTGCTCCTACTCTGGGGGCCATCTTCATGGTCAGCTACTCCTCTGTCTTTTAGACAGAGAGAGAGAGAGAGAGAGAGAGAGAGAGAGAGAGAGAGAGAGAGACAGACAGACAGACAGACAGACAGGTAGGCAGACAGACAGACACAGAGAGACAGAGACAGACAGACAGACAGAGACAGAGAGAGACAGGCAGACAGACAGAGACAGAGACAGAGACAGACAGACATACAGACATACAGATAGACAGACAGAGAGAGAAAGAGAGAGCTTAACGGCAGAGGATGACTGAGTATGGAGACGGTCCCCAGAGCAGCACAGAAGAGAGAGAGAGAAGAGAGAGAGAGAGAGAGAGAGAGAGAGAGAGAGAGAGAGAGAAGAGAGAGGAGAGAGAGAGAGATTACCTTTTTTAATGATAGAAAGAGATAGACACAATTAATTATTACGAACATAGCAAGAGAGAGAGAGAGAGAGAGAGAGAGAGAGAGAGAGAGAGAGAGAGAGAGAGATTATCTTTTTTAATGATAGAAAGAGATAGACGCAATTAATTATTACGAACATAGCAAGAGAGAGAGAGAGAGAGAGAGAGAGAGAGAGAGAGAGAGAGAGAGAGTTGACAAGAATTTTTTCCAAGGGAAGTAATTGTTGACAAAGACCAAGTATGCTTTCTTCTTGTATTTCTTAAGAGAACACAAAACCCACCAAATTCCAACGTTTACTTCTGTAAAGAAAAATATGTCTTTATGAACAAATAGAGGTGTGTTGTATTCGGGGAGTTGATGGAATTTCTGACACTGTACATGATCAGTATAAAGCTTGTGGTGGTGGTTGAAATGATGGCACTGTTGCTCATTCCATACGGTATGAACATTGGTGTTTGATTGAAGCCACTATGAATGCACTGGGAAACGTCATGAGATTGTCCGGGGCTACGTTGTATACAGGCAGCTGAGCAGGAACACTGAGAGTGTCACCGTCTGATGACGCTGACCTTTCTGGAACTGCTTGCAGCTTGTCTTGGAACCTGCACTGTCGTCCGATTGGAAGACTTCATCAGTCTGTCTTCGCCTGCACTGCCTACCACTCCACACCATCACAACGACATGGGTGCACACTTTACCACCTGCCTACAACTCCAATAGCTGCTTTAGGTTGTTTTTGGGTTTTGGTTTTGTCTTGTGCGTAATGCCGCTGACATACATGAACAACCAGACAGACAGACGCAGGGAGAAATCATAAGGCTCATTGCTGAGGGACTGGCATTGGTAATAATAATGATAATAATTAATTTCAAAGTGAGATGACTGCAGGTGGACATTTGAAACGAACCTAACAGAAAAAAGTCTTCCGCCAGATAAAAGGGAGCTAAACAAAGAAGAAAAACAATGACGCGTTTCGACCTCTGTGGTCTTCTTTCAGGCCAGACAAACAACATTGCAGATAATGAACACGAAAAAGGAACAATCACTTCTCTCCTCCAATTGAGCGCCAAATGATTATAATGCAGAAATCGACAAAAATGATATGTCAGACACGTATGATTTATGTACAGTGCCTTTTTCAATGATGATTGCTCAAAGCCAGAGTCATAAGAAACGCTCGTGCAGAAAAACAGATGTCATTAAGAAAGGAATCACCCTCACAAACAGGTTTAAAGCCTACATACTCAATGTCCAGACCCTCTAACAAATGGAACCAAAGCATTTCGTCACAGAGCACGCTTTTCTATATATGTAATTATTTATGAGGATTCAGTTCATCGGTGGCATAATGAACTGTTTGGACCAACAGTTTTGTCATCCTTCCAGGGAGAGAGAGAGAGAGAGAGAGAGAGAGAGGAGAGAGAGAGAGAGAGAGAGAGAGGGGAAGAAATCTGCACTGCAATCACACCA
>JAMYXO010006533.1:0-5000 GCA_033310375.1 Conus canariensis | reverse complement strand
GCAAGTCGTAGTTGGCCAGGTTGTCTCTGATGTCCTGGTGACCAATGCTGGAGCCCCACAGGGGTGTGTTCTGTCGCATGCCCTATTCACCATCTACACAGCTGACTGCCGCACCAGGAAGGCATGCAATCTGCAGATCAAGTTTGCGTATGACACGTCGCTTACAGGGCTGATGCATGACTCTGATGAAACCATGTACCGAGAGACAGTCGGCAAGTTGGTGGACTGGTGCGACAGGAAATTCCTTCAGCTCAATGTCACCAAGACAGAGGAGATGGTCAGCGACTTCTGCAGGAACCCAAGCAGCACCCACCCACTTGTCATCAAGGAAGAGGAAGTGCGCATTGTGTGCACCTACAAGTACTTCGACACAGTCATTGACAAGTTGGAGTGGACCCCTAACATCGGAATGTGCTGCAAGAAGGCCAACCAGCGTCTTTTCTTTCTGCGGAAGCTCCCACAGTTCAGGGTCAACAGCACCATCCTGAACTTGTTCTATCAGTCAGTGATCCAGTCCATCTTCCTCTACAACCATCTGTGCTTCCATCCATCCTCCTCTACAACCATCTGTGTGTGTGTGTGTGTGTGTGTGTGTGTGTGTGTGTGTGTGTGTGTGTGTGTGTGTGCGTGCGCGAGTGTGTGTGTGTGTGTGTGTGTGTGTGTGTGTGTGTGTGTGTGTGTGTGTGTGTGTGACGGAACAAGCTCATAAATAAATAGAACGAAAAATATTTTGTGACGTCTTTAACAAATACGTAAGTTTCGTTCGTTGTTATGTCCCTTGTATCCATGGTTTATTGGCGAATATCTCCAAGTAAAGTCCCATGTTACCGTTGACCAATGAACTGCCTTTGTCGTTGACAACTAAACTGAACATTCAATGTCACCGAGCAACACTGATCTTCGGCAAGATCAGGAACAACGGGCAGCAGGCATTGAAAGGTGACAGCAAGAAGATTAAACTCTGCAACGATCCAGCGTTTGAAGCGGATTAGAGGAAGATCTAAAACTGAAGAAGGCTACAGCACGCTAGCCATGGAGAAATGGTTCAGTAATCTGGCGAAGAGCAAGAGACGGCCGCAGACCAAGGGGAGCTGGGCCATTCGTGCGATCCACCACAGAAGGGACTGCAGGCTGGACGTACCATTGCTGGTAGACCTTGGTCTGGAGGGTGGAAACCTTCCCCCCCTCTGGGGGGAATTTTTGACTTGGTTTACTAGAAAGCTTATGATATGGGAGGAAACATTTGACATGTTACCCTCTGGTAAACAGGTTATTTTGGCATTGAGAGCTGCATTAATAGTGTGTTTTTTCCCCTTTGCGCCTTGTATTTAGCATTATGGGGTAGGGGTGTTCACTCTCTGTTTGTCACATATAATCTGGCTTGATATCTCATAGGTTTGTCGTGAATGACATCTAAAACAAATTTCCTCAATATATCTGCACACTATTCTGCTGGTATTTTACAAAAAGAGATACAGTGATGATGTTTGTGCATGGGCATCCGAATCGGATGCAGCTGAAATCTGTCGTACCACTCAACCACAGCTGTGCGCTGTTCTGTTCCTCCGTGCAAGTGGAGCAGCCGACACCTATCCACGCGTTTCTTGCTAGTTTTGTCTCCACAGTTCAGTGTGTATCACAAAACAGCGTATGTTCACTTAGGCCTAGATCAAGATTTCGTTATTGTGATCATAGATTTTCTACGAAAAGTAAGTACTGTAACATTCGTTTATAACGTCACATCGGTGTGGCACTAAAAGTAATGCGTTTACGACAGCGCGTTGAGGCAATGTTTCTCTAGTGGTGAGAGATTCAATAACATGAACCAGTGAATTGGAGCAACTGGTCTAATAATAAAAATAATAATGCCATGAGTTTCTTTGTCTCTCAAGTCACACCTATCTTACGAAGGCGCTTGTGTATTTTCTTCTTCTTGTCGCAAAATGTTGTCTTTGTAAAGAAATCTAACATACAAAGCAGTCATGTGTGCATGCCATTGCGTGCTTTACTGTGATCTCTGTCTGCAGCATGACGTATGCATGTCCTTAGTAAACCCACCTCACCCCCATCCCCACCTCTGTGTGTGTGTGTGTGTGTGTGTGTGTGTGTGTGTGTGTGTGTGTGTGTGTGTGTGAGTGTAAAGCGTTCATGCACACATCTTCTACACACCTCTGCCCATCCCGTCTACTGCGCGTGTCTCATTATTTCGGCCAGACTCCTGTGCTAAGCATGTGTAGCCTAGATTAGTATAGCAGATGGTACTCGCTGTCACAGCGCAAGATGCACTTTTCTGATTGGGTTGCTGGAGAACCTCTGACATGCGTGTCCGTGCTTTGGAAAAACCGCTGCTTGAGTTCGTTGCTAGTTTTCGTTCTGCGTACTTCACCACTAACTTTGACAAAGTGTATGAATAGGGCAAACCGCTTTGCCGCATTATAGTATCCATTTGTTTTTAACCGTCTTGTTTCGATCATTGGGAATGGGCAGGTGTGCAGCCTCTAACTACACTGTAATTAAAAATGCGTCATCTTCTCCCGTGTGAATTCAGATTTGCACCATGGCAGATGAACAACCAGTGACCTTTAAAAGCACACCCAAATGCAAAGAAAAATGTTCAAGAGATGAGAGAACATGTGTAATTCATTTAAAAAAACAACAGAAAAAAAGAAGACTATAACCCCACTAACTGAAGAAAGTAAAAAACAAAAACAAAAAAAAAACCCTATCCAGAAGTCTCTCCATTTGAGACGTGCTTCAAATGTAGCATGTCATAGACTAGATCAGATTTGTGATTGCATTCCAGAAAGTATGGACTTTACTCGCCATGGTTATCACAGAAGCTGTTATGCACGGTTTACCAATGTGAAATTTGCCAGGAAAAGGAAACATGAGACAGAGAGTGAAGAAGTTGTAGGACCATCTAAACCAAAGAGGACTGCTGTTGCTACATCAGGCCCACTGCTTCCAAACGACAGATGTATCTTTGGCAACAAAAAATTCAAGAAGAAAGCTTCAAAAGGAGTTGCATGTTTTGACAAACTTGTAAAATGAGTCACCAAGACGGCAGAACAGTCTATAAAGGATGCAGCAAAAATTACGCATGAAGACATTTTCACTCATTATCAAGATGTAGATCTGGTAGCACGTGAAGCTCACTATCATGAGGGTTGCAGGAAAGACTATGTGAGATCTGAAGGCAGGCATGCTGAAACATCCACAGGCCAGACATCTGTTGAGCAGCTACAGGCACATGAGAGGGCATTTGAGTACATATGTGAGTACGTTGAAAATGCCTTGATCAGAGGTGCGCAGGTGGAGAGAATGACCATGCTGAGAGAGAAGTACCGTGGATACATGCAACAACATTCCCCTGACTTCTACAACCCAGGATACAAGACTTACAAACTGACAGAAAAGATAATGAAATATTTAGGCTTCAGAATAAAATTTTGGGCTCAAACCATCGCAGTGAACTTGTTTATTGTGACGAACTTGCCCGAGGTCAGGCAGTTGAGACAGCGTTTGTGTCAGCAGCTTCAGAAGAAAGGCGACTTGAGGAGCCTGCATATGTCCTTCGTCGACACATCTTGGATGCTTTTAGAGCTGCACCTGACATGCCATGGCCTCCATCTACAGAGTACCTTCAGTCTGATGCTGTCCATCCTCCAGCTATTCTCACAGATTTTCTCCAAAACCTGCTGTCTGGAAAAAGTAGTACTGTGGAGCAAAACAAAACCACCAGATTAGCATCCTCCATCGGCCAGGACATACTCTTTGACAGGGGGAAAGTGGAAAATGCCCAAACATCTTCTACTTGGAATGTCTATCAGACATGTTACTGGTAGCTCTGAAGTTCTAAGTCTCTTGAATCATTTTGAACACGTTGCTGGATACAAAACAATTGTAGGACTTGAGACTGCTATGGCCAACTCTGTACATCAGTGTGCTAGTCTTCTGCCTTCAACGGTGAGTTTGGAACAGAACAAAGTGATTCATTTCTGCTGGGATAACTTTGACCTGAACGAAGAAACCCTTTCAGGAGCTGACACCACCCACTCCACTCATGGCCTAGTTATTCAAGAGGTGACAGGAGACACAGTGCATGACACAGTTCCTTCTCAAACAGAACTATCTCCTGCTCCTCAAAACCACCAATGCTCCATGCAGTCTGAACCAAGAAACACGTACCACCCTGCTTTGCAAAAGAAAAGGCAGAACCCAACTTGAATGTTGTCGACACTCATTTCTCAAACCCAGAGGCAGTCTACAAAGCTAAAGTTGTTGACTTTTGGTGGGTTTTCTCCAGATTTGAGGCCAAAGATGGAAATCAACTGGTGCCTGGATGGGGAGGATGGGTGTCTCTCACAGGAGAAGAAGGGATAGAAAGGATGCAGTCTACTGTTGACTACATGCCACCCATCCACCACCCCATCACAGAAAATTCCACAGTCCAGCATGTCCTCAAAGTGTCACAGGCAGCAGCAAAGCAAGTGGGGTAAGGTATAACATTAGTTACATTTGACTTAGCAGTAGCAAGGAAAGCATACAACTTGGTGTGGCAGAACAATCTCTTCCAAGACATCTTTGTCAGACTAGGAAGCTTCCATACAATCTGCTCTTTCCTTGGCGCTGTTGGCAAAGTGATGAGGGAACTGGTCTTGCTGGAATAGTCATTCAGTCTGCTGTCTGTGCGAGTGGGTCAATGGAGCAAGTGTTTGCTGGCAAACACTACAACCGTGCTCTTCGAGTACACAAACTAGTCCACCTCAGCTTGGCAGCTTGGCTGATGCTGTCTTTCAAGATGGCTGTGACATCAGCAATGAATAGGGTGAAAGGTTTTTTTATCTGTACTCAGAGACATGTCATTACCATTGACAAGTTGGTTTTTTGTATCGTACTGTGTTTTCATATGCATTTTAAATTTTGTTCGTAAAGAACATGTTCCGCATTCCTTGTATGGTTGTGAAATGCACATGAGCAGATAGCCTTTTCAATATTCT
>JAMYXO010000652.1:0-40630 GCA_033310375.1 Conus canariensis | reverse complement strand
GGTGGTTGGGGGGTGTTGGGGGTGTGTGTTTGGTTTTGTGGGGGGGGGTGGGTGGGTGGTGGGGTTTGGGTGGGGTGGGGTTTGTGGTGGGGGGGGGGGGGGGTTTTTGTTTGGGGTTTTGGGTGGGTGGGGGGGGGGGGGGGGGGGGGTGTGGGGGGGGGGGGGGGGGTGGGGGGGGGGGGGTGGGGGGGGGTGGGGGGGGGGGGGAAATTTTTTGGGTTTTGGGAAAGGGGGTTTTTTTTGGGGTTTTTTTTTGTTGAAAAAAAATTTTTGAGGGAAAAAAAGGGTTGTTATAGTTTTTGGGACGGTTTTCTTCCCAATATTTTGCTTTCCCTGACGGGGGAGTTTCCTGCCCTTTCCCCGAACCCTGAAACGGATTCAGATTTTTTTCTGCACATTTCATGCAATGAACACAAACTAGACTCATTTTACTCAGCAGAAGAAATTTTTTTCTTTTTTTTTAAAAAAAGACACATTTTTAATGAACAACACAAAGTAAGGTTAGAAATGTAAGGCAATTGTTGGCACAGTTGTTTTAACCTTTGGGCCAATCAGTCCGAATCACTATAAAATTTTTTATGTTCTTAAAAAATTGGAAAATTTGGCTTGAGTCTCTCCCCTCTCCTCTCTCTCTCTCCTCCTCTTTCCCCCTCCTCTCTCCTCTCATCTCCTCTCCTCTTCTCCCTCTCCACCAGTTTTATCTATAAACCCTTTTTTCAGTGTTCATTAAAAAATTTGGGGATATTTGGCTTTAAAGGAACTCTCTCCTCCTTCGCCCCTCTCTCTCTCTCCTCTCCTCTCTCTCTCCCCTCTCTCTCTTTTCCTGTGAGTGGGGTGTGTGTGTGTGTGTGTTTTGTGTGTGTGTTTATGTGTGTGTGTGGGGTTGTGGTGTTTGCGTGAAATGAATGAAATTTTGTTTGTTGTGTGGGGTGTTATTATTTGGGGGTTGTGTGTGTGTGAAAGTGTGTGTGTGGTTTTGTGTGTGTGTGTGTGTGTGTGGGGGTGTGGGGTGTTTTTGTTTGTGGGGTTGTGTAAACCCCCCCTTTCCGTCCCCCCCTAATCATTTTCCCCGTTTCCCCCGTTGTTTCCTTTTTTCCCCACCCCTCCACTCCCCAAACCTTTTAGGGTGCCCCTGCTCATGGTTCTCTTCCCCTTAGCCCTCTCCCCATCTTTAATTGGGCCTTTCGCGTTCCTTGCAGTCCCTTCCATCCCCCACCACCCCTTTTCTACGCTCCCCCCACCCCCCCCCCCGGCCCCTTTCACGTCTTCCCTCACTGCCCGGGTCTGTCTGCCTCTCTCTCTCTCCTCTCTTTTCCCCCTCCTCCCTCACTTTTTCTCCCTCTCCTCTCTCTCCCTCCTCTTTTTCCTGTTCGGCCCCCAAACCTTTGACTAAATCGTCATTATCTCCCCTACTCTCCTAGAAAAAAACACCACAAGGCTGCCTTTGTTGCTTCCCATTGTAAAAAGCCGAATAAAATTTTGGGTTTCACACCGTTTGATAAAGAGCCCTGGCCAAACCCCGATGATACCGTTTTGGGGTTTCCGGTGTGGAAACAAACACGAGACGTTGAAAAATCAACCCCCTTTCGGAGCTTGGGGGAAGCACTGCAAAAAAAATTTTGTTTTCCCCCCCCCCCTTTTTGTTCTTTTTGCGCCAACTTTTTTTCTTGTTCTGACCCTCTTTCGTGATTTTCATTTTTCTGTGACCATGTGTTTCTTTTTGCTTGTTTTTTTTTCTGCCTTTTTTCCTAAACACTTTTTATCTCTCTTTTGGTTTGGGGTTTGGTTCAAAATGCTGCCTGTGTTGTATTTGATCGGGGCCAAATAGACAATGATTTTTGATTATATCTATCTCTGAACCCACCCACCTTTCTTTTTCTTAAAACCCTTTAGATACACCTATTTTGGGCAGTGGTTGTCAATAGACAATCCCTCTTTTTTGGCACCCTACTCTGAGATTTATTCACCTTTCTTGTGCTTAAACGTCTTAGATGCACCTACATTGTAGTCATCTAGACAATCACTTTGTTTACAATCTATCTCTGAACCCATTCTCCTTTTGTTGTGTTAAAAATGCCTTTAATGCACTTATATTGTAGGGGTTCGTCAAAAGACAGTCATCTTTTTTTACAATCACTATAAACCCCAAACCACCTTTTTTTGTTTAAAAATGCCTTTAAAATGCTACCTATTTGTAATGCCCTTCAAATAGCATCACCCTTTGTTTTCAATCTATTTTTGGGAAAAACCCATCCGTTTTCCCTGTTTAAAATTTCCTTTTAATTTTCTACCTATTTTTGGGTAGTAAACTTCATATAGACAGTCATCTTTTTTTTAAAAATCTTTTCTCTGAAAACCCTTTTCTCCCTTTTCTTGTTTTAAAAAAAAACCCTTAGATCCCTATTTTATATTGTAGTGATCTGTCATATAACATCACTTTTTTTACAATCATCCCCTGAGACCCATTTTTGCCTTTCTTGTTTTAAAAAAACCTTTGGGATGCTACCTATATTGTATGATCTGTCATAAGACATCATCTTTGTTTACAATCTATCTTTGAACCCATTCTCCCTTTCTTGTTTTTAAAAAAATCCCTTTAGATCTACCAAAATTTTAAAAAAGATTTTTCATATAGACAGTCATCTTTGTTTACAATCTATTTTAGAGACCCATCCACCCTTCCTGTGTTAAAAAGTGCCTTTAGATGCTACCTAAAATTGTAGGTTTCGGTCAAAAACCCGTCATCTTTTTTACAATCAAACTATGAAAACCCACCCAGCCTTTCTTGTTTTTAAAAAATCCCTTTTTAGATGCACCTACATTGCAGGGGCCCTGCCCATAAAACAGTCTCCTTTGTTTACAATCCATATCCCCCTTTTTTTTACTTATAAACCTTTCACCCCTTTTTTTTCTTTCTTTTTCCAAATTTTTAACCATGACGTAAACTACCTTTTGAAACCCGGGCCCCCGAGTAAGTCGTCAGTTTGTGCAAATTTCCCAGTGGGGTTACTTTGTTTATTGTGCAGGGTTTTTTACTTTTAACATCATATACTTTTTGTTTTTTTTTTAAATGATGAAACGGGGATGACTAAACCTTTTAAAAACACATGATGTCACCATCATCTACGCCCAAAAATTGTCATAATTTACAATATATTATAATATTTTTAAATAGAGGGAGGGATGGAGAAGGGAAACCCAAACAACTTTTCCCTAATATAGGGAGCCAAAACATAAAAAACGTATAATGGGGCCAAAACATAAAAATCCCTACTAAAAGAGCTTTGCGGCGCGCGCCCACCAAAACCCCCCAACACCCCCCCCCACACACACACACACCCCACACCACACACACACAACATAAATATATATATAAAAAATTTTGGGGTGTGTGTTGTGTGTGTGTGTGTGTGTGTGTGTATCCCTAAAATACGAATCAAAACTTAGTTTTTCCAAAAACACAAAACAACACTTAAAACCCCCTAATATAAAAACCAAAACAATAAAGGCTAATATAAAAAATAAAAACGCATAAATCCTTAAAATCAAAAACCAAACCTGAAATCCCTAATATACGACCCCAAAACAAAATATATCCCAAATTAACTGTAAAAAAACCAAATAAATTCCTAATAAAACGAGCCAAATCATAAGAATCCCAAAAAATTGACCCAAACATATAAATCCCTGATGTATAAACCAAAAAAAAAAAATCCCAAAATTTTACAAAACCAAAAAGGGGACAAATCCAAAAAGTACGGATCATTTTTGGGGGGCCCAAAATTTCGGGGGAAAAATTTCTAAATGGCACAATTTTACATTTCCAGAAAACGAGGATTTCCCTTCAGTCTCTGCGTTTTCCCGGGCCAAGAAACTTCACAGGGTTTGGCCGAAAAAGACTGGGAACTTGGCTTTGGGGTAATCATTTTCCCCGGGTTCGGTGAGGCCCCTGATAAGGCCTAGAGCTAAATTCCCACCAGGGGTGGGGGAAAAACCCCCTGCCCCAGCCGCTGTCTCCGTCCAAAACTGGAGAGGCAAACCCCCTTTTCACCCTGAAGACTCGTGTTTTAAAAAGGGCCCTCAGGATTTTTCCGTCACACGACGAGGAGGATTTTACCGCCAGGTCGGGGCTCAAGGGTTTTTTTTTTTTTTTCTTTCTGCTGAAAGGGGTTGTTACGGGGGAAGACCCACAACGGGAAACCCGGGAGGGGCTCTGCCTACTGGTGAAGACTGTGACTTGGCTGGACGCACCCAAGTATACGAATTTCTTTGGGACTTTGCTGAAGGCGCCAACGAATTTTGAAACCCGGGGAAAATATATATTATTTTGCAACACCAAGCTCCCTCTGTAATTTTCTGAATGGTGCGGTATTTTTTCCTTGAATTTTTTTAGTTTATTATATAAATATTAAATATATATATATTTGTTTGTGTTGTGGTGTGGTGTGTTGGTTTGTGTGGTTGGTGTGTGTGGTGGGGTGTCGTTTAATTTAAATTTTAGGACAAACCGGTGAAAGATTTTTGGTTTTTGGGCCCCCATTACTGAGGGTGGCGTGAAATTCATACTTTTTTTTGCCGGTCTATTTTTATTATGGTAAATGTTTTTTGTAGTTTTTTGTTTTTTTTCAACGCAAAAAAAAAAAAAAATTTAACTTGTGTTTTGCCCCCCTTTCCCTTTGTTCTTTGGTTGTGGGTGTGTGTAGGAAAAAAGACTTTTCCCGGGCATCCAAAATTTTTTTTCTGGGGGAAAAAAGCCCCAGACAGTAAAACCCACGCACTACCAAAAACCCCCACCCCGTAAAAACCATAATTTAGCCCAAAAAACATAAAAACCCCCAAACTTATGAACCAAAAAAACAAATCCCTAAAAAAACCAACCCAAAACATAATTTTCCCTTACATACGAGCCAAAAAAATAAAAAACCCGGGTAATAACAAATCGGGGTTGCAAAGCGAAGGACTGCAGGGGGAAAATCTAAAAAAAATTTTAAAAAAAGGGTTAGGGGAACCCCGGCCCAGAGAACGTGGAAAAACCGATCCACAAAAACAAACACAACGCGTTTCGACTCTTAGGTCTTCTTCGGGTTTAAAACCTTTAACGAATAAAAAAAATAAAAATTTTCACTTACTTTGATCGTTTTCAGATCACTTCTTTTTTTTTTTTTAATGCTGCCCTAAAACCTTAAAAGCTAAATGAATTTTAAATTGTTTTTTTTCCCGTTAATGTTTTCACCTGATAAGACCAAAAGAGGTCAAAAGGGCTTTTGTGTTTTTCCCCTTTTTGGACTCTTTTGTCCACTTTCTCGGGGCTTTCCCCCAAAACATTTTTTTTAAAAATTTCTTTATATACGGGGCAAAACATATCAATCATTAACATACACCCCAACCAAAAAAGATTTTGCTATCAAATACCCAAAAACATATAAAACGCTGATATACAAGCCCACACTTTAAAATTTCCAAAAATTTTCCCGGTCAAAAGATATAAACCCCTAATATTCAGCCAAAACATATAAACCCCCAAATATACGACCAAAAAACCTTTAAAATTTTCCCTAAAAACTTTAGCCAAAGAAATTTAAAATCTCTAAAACAAAAGGAAAAAAACATAAAAAACCATAATTTTAAGAGCAAAAAACAAAAGAATCACTTATGAACGACCCCAAAACATAAAAAATCCTTGATTTACAAGACAAAAACTTTGTTGAACCCTATCATATGACCAAAAACCCAATAAAAAACCTGATAAACGACCAAATTTTTATAAATCTCTAATAAACTCCAAAAAACCAAAAATTTTTTCCTATCAAAACGACCAAAACAAATAAAACCCCCCAAAAAATGGGGAGCCAAAACATATAATCCCTTAATACGTTACTCAAAAATACACATTCCTAATAAAAAACCCCAAAACATAAAACCCGGGAATATACAAACCCCGAAAATAAAATCCCTAATATACCAACCAAAATAAAAATCCCAAAACAACCATCCAAAACAAAAATTCCGAAATATACGACCCAAAAAACTTTCCCAAATCCGTGATACATGACCAAAATCTATAAACCCCTTTAATTACGCCCCCCAAACACCCACTAATAAACGGCCAAAACAAGTAAACCGAAAAAATACAAACCCAAAAACCCAAATTAAACGCCCTGATATACAAAACCAAAAAACAAATAATTCCCCAAATTTACTACCAAAAAATAAACCCCTAATATAGGGGCGAATACATATAATTTCCCTAAAACACAAAGCAAAAACCATAAAAACCCCCTTACATGCGAGCCAAAACCATATAAATCCTTATATATATCCCAAAAACCCAAGAAACCCCTTTAATATACGAGCCAAAACAAAAAAATTTCACTTTTAAACGATCCAAACATATAAACGCTAATGCACGAACCAAAACATTTAATTCCCTAATATCAACCAACAAAATACAAATCCAAATTTTGGGCCCAAACCTTTCAGTGGTGTGGCCCGGGTAAACCCTCAGCCACTGTCCGGTAAGTGACCCGTGTCTGGACGACACCTCTGGCCATTTTTGCAGAAACCGGGCACTTTTGGTTGCACCCATCACCGAATAGCCGCCCTGGACAGTCTGATACAAAAGGGGGCATAAAAAAAAAAAAAAACACACCCTACTTAACTACCTGGAAACTATCAGCCCACTTGCGTTAAGGTCAACTCCAAGCCCCCAAAAAAACAAAAAAAAAACAAAAAAGAAAAACAAAAAAAAAAGTACCCCGTTCACAAAACCCTTTGAAATACACCTTCCAAAAAAAAACCCCCGACGACTGTTTTAAAAATTTTTTCTCCTGTAAAACTTAGACCCAATAAAAAAAGTTGTTTCTCTTTAAAAATTTTCCAAAGATCACATCAGTGGGACGCCTTTTGAAAAAGGGTTTTTTAAAGGGATCAGTTTAAAATTGTTCATGCTCACGTCATGAAATTTTTGACAGTAAGGAATGGGGTGCACCTTTAAGGTTTCCCAGGTGAACAAAATAAATGACACTGAATGGGTACAAAGGCAGTTTAATTCTTTTTTTTTAAAAAAGGAAAAGATCCTTAGCCCAGTCCTTTTTCCCAAACCCGAAGGAGCATAAAGCCCCGCGCGCGCGGGGTGTGGGGGGGGGGTTTAGGGTGTGTGTTGGGTTTTGTGTGTGTGTGTGTGTGTTGTGTTTTTGTGTGTGTGTGTGTGTGTGTGGGGGTGCTACAGTACACCTGCATTTTTCCCGGGGGCAGAAACATCCAAAAAGAGTCTCCAATGGAATTTCGAAATTACTTCATCCCAACAGGGTTTCCCCATTCCATTCTCCATTTTTTTGTTAATGGGTTTTCATTGAGTCAAGTCTTTTACCATATCATCAATGCTTACCCCACCGCAAACCCCGGGGATGTAATATCTGTTTGGAAAAAAAAAGCTATTTTCCCTGGAAGTCGATTTTTTTAGTAAATGCATACAATCAATATTTTTAATCATTCAATGAACAGACGCATATGTTTATATTATTTTTCCAGTTCTGCGGGGTCAATACACTGTCCCGGGGAAAGAAAAAGATTTAATGGAAAAACTGAAATTTTATCATCCATCCATTTTTTCCATTAAACCCAAATCCATACACACTTACCAAAAAGGGGCATGCATCTGTGTGGGGTGCGGGGCACACACACCCCAAAACACACCACACACACACAAAACACACACACACCCACACACAAACACCCAAAATGCACACCACACAGCACACAAAAAAAACACACACACAACACACACACAAACCAACCACACACTTTGCACCCCACACACCCCACACACACACACACAAAAAACACACCCCACACCACACACCACAAAAGGGCACCCCAAAAGCACACCACACGCATATAAAAACCATGATGTGGTAAGCCCTTTGGAACCCCCAGTTCATCAATCCTTTTGCAGCCACGGTGTCCAAACCACGGGAGGCGGAAATTGTAAATACAAAGCAAACCGGATTTGCCGGCCCTGTACTGCCCTTTCATCGCAGTGAGACCCTTCATGGTGTTTTTCCATTCATGTACCTTAAACGCAGTATGTCCCTTTTCAGGGTTTTATTCAACTAAACTGTCCCTTTAAACGAAAGGGATAACCCTGTTCATGGTGTTTTCCCCAAATCACGTACCTTCACCAGTAAAAACCCGTTCAGGGGTGTATTCAATTCACTGTCCCTTTCCCATCCAAAATTTCCCCCTTTTCATGGTGATTAAATTTCCCACTGAAACCTTAAACGCTTTAAAACCCTTTCGGTGTTTTCCCAATTCACTGAAACCTTTTATTGCAGTGATGACCCTTTTCACCCATGTTTTCCCAAACACGTCCCTTTAAATCGCAGTGATAAACCCTGTTCAGGGTGTTTTCCCAATTTCCCTCCCCTTAAATTGGGCGGGTGAGACCCTTTTCATAATGAAATTTTTTTTCACTGTATTTTTCACCCGCAGTGATGACCCTGTTCATAAGTTTTTTCCCATTAAATTTACCTTAAATCGCATTTGATGCCCCCTGTTCAGGGTGTTTTTAAAACCACTGTACCTTCATCGCAGTGTGACCCGTTCATAATGTATTCAATTCACGTACCTTCATCCCCAAGTGAGAACCGGGTTCAGGGTTTGTTTTCTTTTAAACCTCCCACAGTGATAACCTGTTAAAGGTGAAATTCACTTAACCTTCATAACAGTGAGGGAACCCCCTGTTCATGGGGGTATTCACTGAAACCTTCATGCCCATGATGACGGGTTCATGTTGATTCACTGAAACCTTCATGTCATAAAGACTTTTTAAATGTTTTTTTCACTGAAACCTTCATATCATGATGACTTTTCCCATGGTGTTTTTCACGGAAACCTTAAAGTCATGATGATTTGTTTTCATGGGGGTTTCCCTGAACATTCATCACTTTTTACTTTCAGGGTGAAATTCACTGTCCCTTCATCACAATGAGGACTGTTCAGGGTGTATTCACGAAACCTTCATCGCAGTGGTGGCCCTGTTGCCGGGGGGACAGGCAGGACAGGGGCCCGGGTGGTGTTGTCACACCCCTTTTTCCTGATTGAAAAGTTTCCAGGGTGCATTCGAAACACCCCTTTTTTGTCTGGTCGCTTGTAGTACCGTCAAAACCCAGCCCTAAAACCCACACACCCACACCCCACACACAAAACAAAACCACACACACACACACACACAACATCACACACACTAAAACTCCCTTCATCTAAAACCGGGTTTCTCCTTGCAGTCTTTTTTTTCCTTTTTTTTTTGTTTTCAAAACTTTTTTTAAAAAATTTAAAAAAATTCAGGAAATCTCAAAAAAGTTGCAGGGAAAACCCAAAATTTTTTATCTAGCTGTAAGTGATAGATGACAAAAGATTTTAATGAAATTTGTTCATCTTTAAGGGTTTTTTATGAAACTTTTTTCACTTTAAGGGTTTTTGGAACTTGTTCTCTTTAAGGGTTTTTATGGAACTTTTTTCACCCTTTAACGATTATGGAACTTCTTAAATTTTTAAAAAGGGATTTTAGGGAACTTTTTCCCAACTCCCGTCGCTTTTTTTGGGTTTTGCTTAGATCTTGAATCCTGTCCCCACATGAACCTAAAGTCTTCTCGGGGTCTTAAACGGTTTGCCCCAAAGCGGGCACCGCAGTTATGCAACCCTTTTGGAAAGTTTTACGCCGTAGAAAAACCGGGGCTGGACTTGTTGAAGGAGGGTGTTCTGGGGGCCCCTGCGATCCAGTGTCATAGGGACTTCGTCGGTGTGGCAACTGAAATTGGGCCCCGAGGTGGCTCAGCATCGGCAGTGGCCATTCCCTCATCTGAAGAGGATTGTTTGCTGGTATCTCTGAGCGGGATGGATTGGTTTAACACCACTGTCTGCCCCCACCTTCTTTTTCCATTTTTTTGGGTTTTGGGTTTGTGGATGATATTTTTTGGCCTCTCGGGGTCCCGAGGGGTTTCCCTCTCGCTATTGCTGCCTGCCGGGACAGAACGCAGCCTTTTTCCCCCAGTGTTTCCCACTGTGAGATGGGGGGGAATCCACTTAAAATACAAGGGAGGGATCCCCTTTGAAAGTTCATGCGGGATTTTTTTTTAAGGTTTTTTCCACTGTTTTTTCGTTCTGCTGCTTTTAAAATCCCTGTCCCAGAGATCTGCATTCAGTGCAGAAAGGGGTTTTTGGGGGCGGGGGTTGTTTGAGTTTTTAAAACTGCTGATAGCAATCACGGGAACCCCAAAATTACTTTATTGAATATTATATTTTGGGAATTTGTTGCTCCCAAAACCTTTGCAATGACATGCCCCAGGGTTACAACCCCCTATACTTTTCTTTCCGTTTAGATGAGGGAAAAACCACTTTTTTGAAGTTTTTTTTTCCCCCGTAAAACAATTGACATCTATCTATCCACCCAAACCCCCCGCCCCCTTCCTCCACCCCATCCCCACCCCATCCACCCAAACCATCCATCTTTCTTTCTATCTACAATCAATCTATCTATCTATCTATCATTTTTTTTCAAAATCTATCTATCTATCTTTTCTGTCTGTCTGCCCTTGTGGTCTGTGTCTATCTTCTTCTCTCTCCCTTTCTTTTTTGGTATTATGAAATTGTATGTAGGTATTATGTATGTATTTTGGGTTGTTTAGGGGGTTGGGGGGGGGGGGGGGGGGGGGGGGGGGGGGGGGGGGGGGGGGGGGGGGGGGGGGGGGGGGGGGGGGGGGGGGGGGGGGGGGGGTTTATGTATTTTATGATTTATCTAGCTTCTTCTACTATCTATCATAACCATCGCTTAAATCTATATCCTTTGTATTTTTCCAAAGAATCTATCGTATGATAAACCAATTCATAATGAGAGTGTGGGGGGGTTTGGGGGGTGGTTGGTTTTGGGGGGGGGGGGGCGGAAGGCCGTGGCCGTGTGCGCGGGGGACGGGGCGCACGGGTGTTTTTGGTGGGGCGCGCGCGCCCCGCGCGGGGTTGTGTGTGGGGGCTTGGTTGTGTGTGTGTGTGTGGTGTGGGGGTGTGTGTGTGTGTGTGGGGTGTGTGTGTGTTTTTTTTGGTGAAAGGGAAAGCATGACCTTCAGTGTTTCTCTTGTTCAGAACATAAAGAGCCCTTGTTTTGGGGCGGGGAAATTAATAAAACTGAAACTGTTTTTTGGGTTCCTATCGTGGTAATACAAAAAATTCACTCATTTTGTCACTATGAATCCCCGGGCATGTAATGCTGAAAATAACCCAGTTAAAAATAAATATTCTAATTTAAATTTCCCACCCTTTCCCAAAAAAGAAGTAATTCCCAAAACACCCAAAAATTACCCTTTTTGGGGGGCCCTTGAAAAAAAAAATGGGGCAACCAATGTTAAACTTTTTGTTTTTTTTGTAAAAAAGAGAATGAATTTTTCGTACTTTCGCAAAAAAAGGGAAATGATGACCACACAGCCCTTAAAAAGGGTATATTGCAAAATGGGGCGACGGCGGGCGGACATCAAAAACACATTTCAAATGTAATTAAATAGCGAACCGCCAAAAAAACTAAAAAAAACCAAAATTACAAAACAAAACACGACGCGTTTCGCCCTCTTAGGTCTTTTTCGGGAAATTTTACAAAACACTCAGGACAACGAAAATGAACGACAATCATTTAAACTTCATTCACTTCAGGGGCAAACCCATTTTTGGGCGGTTCCCCTTTTAAAAACTACATTTAAAAAAATTTTTTTCCCTAAGTCAAACTATTCCCTTAAAGGCCCCCATAGGATAATTGCGTAATTTGCAGACAGCATTTTTGCCACGATGGTAGCAGCAATAAAGGTAAGATTTTTTTCCCAAAATACAGAAAAGGGGCAGTGGAGGGAGGGGGAAAAGGGACTAGCGGTGAAAACTGAATAAAAATGGGGGGTGGAGGGAAAAGGGGAGACATGGTAACATTGAGTAAAAGTGTATGGGGGACGCACAGAAATAGGGGCAACCAAAAGAGAGAACTTTTTGAGTGGGTTTTGGTATTAAACCCAGTAATGACCCATTTTCCTTTTTCTTTTTGTCCTTGCAGATGTTTTGTCAGCATTGTATGCTGTGTCCTTCTGTTTCCCAATGTCTGCCCGTCCCCTTTTATTTTGTTGTCACATGCATTCATTCCCTTTCCCCCAATTTCCCGGGTTCACCAAAAAAAAACAAAGGGGACGGAAGTTCTGCATCCCCCCAAAACCCTGCAAAACCCTGCATAAACCTAACATCACATTTTTAATTTGGGTGAGACTCACCCCCGGGTTAGTTAATTCGCCTAATTTTGGCAGCAAAACTGTTCGAGAAACGCCCGCTATCCACATGAAGTGGACCCAAATTGAAAAAGCAAGTGTAACCTTTGGCAGACTACACCAAGGGTTTGGTTTTTAAACGGCACCCAGTCTAAGCCCCAAGCAGGGGTGTACAAGCTTTGTTCCCCCCCCACACTCCTTTTTGGGGCAGTGAAACGGGGGCCCAGTGTACCAAGAAATCCCACCCTTTCCACGAAAACCTAACTTAAAATTTTTAACATAAAATGGGGGGACAAAACCCCAGACACAAGGGGGCTCAACCAAAGCAAAAACTGCCAAAGCGTCCACCCCAAATCCTGATGCTGCTCACTCCGATGGGCGGTAAAGTAGCCACATCACACGGTTTCCCCAAGAGACTTTTTTCAAAAAGTAACGGGCAACAAGGGTGCTTTCCCTCAGGGAGGTCAGGGGGAAAACGCTTCAAAAAACTCTCCAAACATCCTTGAAAGAAATTCAACATCAACACACAAAAGGGAAACAAAAAACTTTGGATCAAGCGGGATGGCGCAACTCAATCTACAAGGTTAGTTGTGCCCTTTTTTTTGGGTAATTAAAGACAAGTATTTTTTAGGCTAAACTCCTTTTTTAACTTTAAAACTTCTGCACTTTGGGTTCCCCCGGGGGGGGCTATGCCCAAAATTCATGCGACAAGAAAGCATCTCATAGACGTCTAAAAAAAGTCGGACACTGGAAAATTAAGGAGTTTTTTCCCCAGTTTTCGGGAAAACATTTAAAGGGGATTTTTTTATACTAAAAAAAACCCCCGGGTTTTTCCATAGACCGGGTTTTTTTTAAGGCCCCGTGCGGGGTAACGTTTGGAACCCAAAATGTATATCATTTTCCCTAAAAGACAGTATCTTTCTCAAAAACCCCCAAAACGTCGGCTGCAAAATAAAAATTGGTTAAATTTCTGGGTATCAGATAGGGGTCAGAAAAAAATTGTAAATCTCTGAAATTTAAAACCCTTTCTTAGGGGACTTAAATATCCCCAAAAGACCCCCTTTTTTTTTTTTTCCTTTCAAGCCCCGAAAAATAGCATAGCAATACTTAATTTTGTTGAAGTAGAAAGAAACTCGGGGAGAGCGGGGGAAAGAAAGAGATCCTCAAAGAAAAAGGCCCCCTTCAAGCAAGGGGTTTGGGGCCCCTTATCTCCTGACACTCAAGGGGGGGTTGGGGGCCACCCCCCCGGTTTCATAAACCCCGGGAATTCCCCCCTGCCCCCCCTTTTTTTTTTTCCCCACTTGGGACGAGCCATGGCTGGGATTCAACCATGACCCTCTGGACAGCTCTTTTTTCCCATTTAAAAGTCCCCGCGCTTTAACCACTGGGGCCACAGGACACCTGAAAATTTGTGGGGGAAAAAAAACCCAAATGAATTCACTTTTGTTCCCCTTGACCAATCCACTTAAACACCTCCTCTGCCGTTTCCCTTGCCTTTGCTTTCAGGGCCTTTTTTTTTTTCCTTTTCCCTGAAAAGGGAGAGCTTTTTCATGAGGCGTAGGGCAGACGTTTCCTACAAACCCCCTACCCCCAATTTCAGGGCAGTGAGGACTTTGACCTGAAGCCTTCTCTCCTCAGGTTTGTTTGCCAGATCACCCTACTTTTTAAAGTCTTGTAGATTTGAGCTGCCTCCATTCTTTTTCTCAAAGGGAAACCGGGGGGCTCGACCATGATCAGCTGTTTGGGGTTTGACTTAGATTTGGACTACAAAGCCCTGGTCTCATGCCACTTTTTCTGATGATCTCGGGGTAAATCTTCCATTCGGGGAGGTCTGCATGCACTCCCAGTCCCCTCCCCCGGGTCCAGCAGACTCTCCCTTCCATTTTTTCGAGTGGCACTGTTGTTCGGGCCATGATTTGCTGCCCCCCTGCCGTAAAAATTTTTTGGGGGTGTTTTTTGGGACCTGTTTTTCCCTTTTGTGGTGTTGGTCCTAGCCCAACTACTTGTACAATTTTTTTGGACATTTGGGTTTGGCCTCCATTTTAAACCCTTTCCTTTTGGAGCCGGGGCAACTTTACATGAGCTTAGGCTGCTCCACTGTTTTTTTTTTCATGGCAGAGGGGCATGCAGGATCGCCCTTTTCCCCCCCCAATTTCCACCAGGTTTGCATTTGAGGGCAGAAGGCATATGAAAATCGAGAATGAAGCTGATCCTGAGGGGGGCCATGGGCCAAATGCCCCTTTCCAAGTAAAGACTTTTTTTTGGAGTGCATTCTCCCCTTTGTCCTTTGCCTTGCTGGCCTGCTGGACTGCTTTTTGGGTTTTTTTTTGGTTTCTTTCTTTTCTCATCTCCTGAATCTTCATGTCTCTTTTGGCTTTTTCCTTTGGCCTTTGGACCACCATTCATTTTTGGGTCCCCCCCACCCCCTGTCGTTGGTCTGTTTTTGTGCCCCCTGTTATTTCCCCTAAATCTTGAACTTTTTTTTGCAGAATCCATCGCCCCTTGGAAAAATTTTTCCCATTTTCTGCCTGTTTTCAGCGGGGGTTTAAAATTTGCTTTCTACCACCTTTTTCTCCTGAGTCCCCCAGAAAGCTTTGAAGTCTAAATCTCCCTGCTTTGTATTCCTCCGGAGGGTTTTTCAGGGAATTTTCAGCTTTGTTTGGGCAAAAAGTACAGCGCAAATGTCATCAAAAACCAGGGGGGGGACACCAACCCTTTTCCTTGTGAACTTGTTGATTTTGGCTTCCATTGCCTCCACAAATGCGGGTGCAGATGCCCGAATATCACAGGGGCCCAAATAGCACTTTGGTATCAGCATGAACGGGCGGGACCCAACCTTGTTTTTTTGCCAGGAGCCCCATTTGGCCCAAAGGTCTCCAAGCCTTCCTCCCCCCCATCTGTTTGGGTTTTCTTTTGCTCTTTGTGTGTTTTTCCCAGCGTATCACATCCCAAATTTTCCCAAGGCTCTTGACGGTTCTTTTTTGTGACTTTTGGGAATGGCCTGGTTGGAAACATTTGAAGACCACAGTCCGGCCATTTTTCCCCTTTCCTTTCATGAGAAAACTCCGTAAATTTTTTGGTTTTGAACTTCTTTCTGGGAAGAGGCAACTAGGTCGTCCACCTCTCCAGCACATGACGTGTCCCGCCCTTCTCGGGATAAAACCGGGATTCCCACCCCATAAAGGGGCCTTGAAAGGAGGCATTTTTTATCCATCCCCAAAGGGCCCCTGTTTGTCTCGCTTTGTTTGTTCTGCTTTCAAATGATTCCATTCCCAAAGCACGAACAGATTGGGGAAATTGCACACCCAAATTGCAATACCCACTTCCAATTTGGACCCGTCTTGGGTACTCCGGGGTAGAAAAACCGAAATTGAGAAGCCTTTTGGGAAGTACTTTTTTGAGCATGTCCCCCGGATGTTTTCTTTGGCACTTTTTACATCTCAAGAGCCAACTGAAATAAATCCATGGGCCAGAATCCATTTTTGCGTTTTGCCAGATCAAGCCACACTAGGGCCCCGGGTTTTCTCTTTTCTTTTTTTTGCTTTTTGGATTGGGCGTCCCCAATCTTTGTGCGTTTTTCTACACAGCCCGCCACGCCGGGGATGCCCCCCTTTCGGGACTGAACACACCAAGTACTTTTTTTTCCAAATCAGGTACGGGGTCAGCCTTGCTGCCTTTTGACAGAGAAAAAATTTTTCCCTTGGGACTTTCAGAAAGTGATTTTGGGGCCTGAACGGGGCTAATGTCACTTGATTTTTTGGTCTTTGGGGATGTAAAACACCCATCGCCCCCCCCCCCCAACGGGCCCGGGCTGATTTTTCTGGTTTCCCCCAACCCCAAATTCGCAGCACCCCTGTGGAGCCACTCCAGCCCTTGGGACATTTCTTGAAAAGCTGGTAAGGTTTTCCCCTTTTTTGGCCCCCTGGTGAGTTTTGGCTCTGGCTTTGTCGACCACCCTTGTTTTCCCCGCCAACGTTGGGGGCTTCCCCCTGAACGGGTTCCTCAGGGTTGGTTGGCCCCCCCAAACCCCTTAAAATTCGATGGTGTTTTTTGCTCTTTTGGGCAGAGTATTTTTTTCCCTCAAAATTCTGCTAAAGAACTCCTTGTCCCACTTAGGGCCCAGTTTTTTGGCTGCCCCCAAACAGTGTTCGGCAAACGGGAAAGGGGGTCTCTGAAAAAAGCGTTTCTTGTGCTTCTTTTTTTTTGCTCTTCCTCTTCCTCGCAGATTCCGCTTTGCTGAGGGAAAAATGTTTTTTTTTTTCAGGTTTTTTTCCACGTTTTTCCAAGCCTTTTTTTTCACCCGGGAAGGGGCGGTCTTCTTTTGCATTTTGGGGTTTTTCCCTTTTGGGAACCCGACTTGTCCCTTTTCTTGGGGGTCTTTTTCTTTGGAGGTTTTTCCCTTTTTTTGGGGTAGTTTTGCTCCATAGGCCCCTCTACATGTGGCATACACAATGCCCCAAAATGGGGGCTATTTTGTTTTTCCAGGGTGTTTTTCCTTTTCCCCATTTGCATCGAGTTTTTTGACGTTTTTTTTGCATCCGGTTTTCTCCCAACCCCTTTCGGGTTTCGTTTGCTCGGGGGGCAAGTTATTTCAGGCCCCTGGCATCGAGGCCTGTCCCAAATTTTTCCCATCCCGCCCCAAAACAGCGTGGATGCCCCCTTGGCACTGGGGTTTTAAATCCCTCCCTTTGGGTTTTTTTCCCCCCCTTTTAAATTTTGCTGATGCAGTGGGGCCCTGCTCATTCAGATGACCCTTCACACACCCCAAATTTTTTTTCTGTGGACCCTTTCATGGCCACGGGGGGGTAGAAAAAAACGTTTTTTCCCACAGAAAACATGGAAAACCCCATTTGGCCCATGTTCATATTTCCCGTTTGGGTTTTGCAGTCATGTTTGGGTTGAGCACCGATGGATTCTTCATTCCCCCCCCCCTTTTCGATTTTTATTTTGAATTTTTTTTATTTTAAAATTCATTATTTCCTTTAAAATCTTTTTTTCCTCTGGCAGAAAAATTTGTCCCCCTTTTTAAAAATACCTATTTTTTTTTTTTTTTAAAGATTTTTCTTCAAGAAATTAAGGGGTCTGCCCCAAATTTTTGAAGCTATTGATTGCTTCTTAAGACCAGTGACTGGGGCAACAATAAAAAAACATCTTTCACAAAGGGTAAAAAATATTTTTTAAAAGAAACCGAAAAAAAGCTAAAATACCGGGGCTTACCTCTTCTTGAAAAATCAATGGGCCGCTAAATTAATAAAAAAATGAGAAAAAAAGGGGGGGACATCAGGCAGCCTTATTTCCCACCACTGGGAAAACCTGAAAAAAAATCTGGGGCAAAAGCCCCCTCTGGACGCGATACTAAATCCCATTTTCACCATTTTTTCCTCTTTTTGTGTCCATAGTGAAATTTCTATTCACCAAATTTCAAAAGCATTTTCCCTAAAATCAAAAATGCAATACACAATTTTATATTTTTAAGCTACAATTTCTGCACTTTTGCAATCAATTAAACAATAGTCATTATACTAAACCACCCTAAAAACCTGCATGTTCTGTTCAATTTTTTCTTCCTATTCTTTCCCCTTTTGTAAGTTTCCCTTTTTCCCAAAAAACCATGTACACTTTACTAACAATCAGAGAAGAGAGAGAGAGAGAGAGAGAGAGAGAAGAGAAGGAGAGAGAGAGAGAAGAGAAGGGGAGAGAGGGGGAGAGAGAAGAGAACCTGCCGATTCGTTTTTTTCCCTGCGTACCAGTGGTTTTCAAGGAAAAGGGTTTTCCCACACATTTGCCTCATGTGTAACATGGGAGTTACATGACACTTGGGTTTTAAAATTGGGCCATGTCCCCATTTTAAATTTTCCCCGCAGAAAGTGGGTTTTCCCCTACAGCCTGTGTTACAGAGTACTACATTTCATTTCTTCCTGTGTGAAACCCTTTTTTACATGACAAATTCCCCGGGACACTTGTCTCCTGGTAGGGAAAGTTTAAAAGGGGCCCCACTGTCCTGTTTGGTCATCACACTGTTCAAATTTGGGGCCAAACCTTGGAGAACAGGGAATGGAACACTGGGGCCCCCTACCACCCCCCGGGAACCCCACCCCGGTAATCCAAAAGAAGAGAGAGAACAGAGAGAAAGAGAGACAGAAAGACAGGACGGGCAGACCGACAACAGAACGGACAGACAGACAAAACAGACAGAAAAAACCAGAATTCCCCCTTTAGATTTTTCTGCTGTTAGGGGCCCTTGCCCCCTCAAAAGGGGGGGGGTGTGGGGTACAATAATAAAGATAATACTGTACATCAAAGTTACCCCAAAAACCCAAAAACAAATAAATGCACATTAAAAAAAGCCACCAAGATCAGATTGTCAAAAGCTTTTTAAAACCTTCGATGTATTAGTAATTATACAGGGTCCCGGGTTTTCACCCACACTTTTTCTAAATGCATTACTATGCACACAACCCAAAAAACAAGCATTCACTTCCCTTAAAAAAAAGGGAATGTGTTCTTATCAAACTTTTCCCGGATCTTAAATGCTTTGCACAAACACAACCAAAAACTTTTCAAGTTTTGGTTTTTTTTTTTCTTTAAGTCATTATTATAATCAGCTTTTTACCCAAAAGATTGTCTTTTAGCATTTCTAAGAAACAGAGAAGGGGAAAAGAAAAGAGAGAGAGAGGGGAAGAGAGAGGAAAAAGAGAGAGAGAGAGAGAGAGAAGAGAAGAGAAATTCAGATCTTTCTTTTTGTAACCCCCTTTGGAAAAAGGGCGGGGGTTTACAAAATTTCTTTGGGGCTATGGTGATGGGGAAAAAATCTAAACAAGCCCATGAATTTTCAAAGGGGAAAAATGAAGGGCCCTCGCAGAGCAAGGGTTGTGTTACAATGGCATCTTTTCCCCAGTTCCTCTGCATCCGTTTTCCCCATAAAACCAAATTTTTGTGCTGGCCCAAAAACCCCCCGTGGCGAAGTTTTTTAGCGTCGCGGGGCTCCCCGGGTGGGGGGTCGTGGGTTTTGAATCCCATCAAAAGTCATGTGGGTTTTCTGCCCCGGGCCGGTTCCTACCCAGAAATTGAGTTTTCCCGCGGCTCAGTCGGGAAAAACGGGGCCCCACATCGAGTTTCATCCACTTAATGGGGTTCGTTTTTGAGAGTGTTTCTCAAATTTTTCCTTTAAAACCTAAAAATTTCAGGGGCCTGTATCTCTCGGGGCCCGGTTGAAGCCAGGGTTTATTAAGGGAAAAGGGAACGTAAGAAAAGCCCCCGTCATGTAGTCCCCAGACCGAAATGGAAATCCGTAGCATCATCCCAAAAAAACCCCCTTCTCATCGGTTTAGCAAAAAAAAAATCCCAAATTCGGGGGCCCTTCATACCCTGGGGCCCATGGTTTACCCCCAATTTCTGGGCCCTCCCCCACGTCTTTGGGCCCTTTGGGTTTGGGTTTCCCTCCGGGGGCACCGGGATCGGCCCAGTCCAAGGGGGGTGTCGTTTGGACGGACGGTTTTGGGGCCCCCGGAAGGGGGAAACTTTACTCCAAAGCCGGGGTTTCCCCGACTAAGCAATTATTTTTCCCTCATAGGGGGGTTAGTAGTGGTTTTCCTGCGGTTTTTAGATCAGAACAGGGGGCCCCCGAAAAACCACCGAAGTGACCGGTAGCAAATGCAGTGTCTCCTCCGGGGTTGCCTCTTTACGACTTGACATTGGGCTGCTCCCTGGGATGGTCGGGGCCGGGGGCTGCGGCGGTCCTACCGGGGGTTTTGGGAGTAAACGGGGTTTTCGGGAAAGACGGCGGGGTGCACACCTCTGAGGTTGGGGCAATAGGTTTTGGGGCAGGGAAAGAACAAAACAAAACACACACAAAAATGTGGGCGCCCAGTTGGGCGATGACTCCCCCTTTCCCCTTTAAAAAACTCACCGTTTTAAACCCACATCGGTAAAGGGGCCCGAAAAGGGTTTTTTTGATTTTTAAAGGGGGCCCGTCGGCGAAGGGAATGCGCTTTCCCCAAACGGAACAACCCTGCAACATGGAAAATCAAGGGCCCTAAACATTCTCCTCGGGCCTTGATGGGGGAAAAAAAGGGGAACCCGTGCTTTTCCCCCCCGGAAACTTTAGACGGGAAATTTCCCCTCCCTCCCAAATGATTTATAAGCCTGGTCCCCCCAAGGGCGTGCGCCCGAGGGGTGGGTAAAAAGGGGTGGGGATCGGGGTTCTTTAGTTTTGACCCCTGTCATTTGTGCTTTTTGGTGCGGTTTAGGTGAAGGCACGCGCGAAGTACACCGCTGGAAAAATTTGTAAAACCAAATCGGGGGGAGCCGCGAACAGCTCTCCCCTTTACGTGGGTGAGGGCGTCGACGAGCTTGCGGTTGGGGAAAAGGGCCATTAGGAAACCCCCCGGGGTTGGCGTAGTGGTGGATACGGGTGAAAAAGGGGGGCTGGTTTAACTGCTTTCAAGAATTCGCCCAGGTTTTTAAAAATTGGCTCCTGTAGGCTGCTTTAACCCACTTTTTTCTCGCTTTCTTTTCACGGTTTCTTCTTTTCCCCCCGGTTGGAAAAAACCCTTTTTCAATTTAGAATAAACCCCCCGCCGAACACACTCTGCCGTCCCATGCCTTTCACCTGGTTTTCCCTGGACGGAAGCAGTCCCATTCAGCCCAAATCGGGATTTCTTTCAAGGGGCGAAGGGAGAAGGACCCAGAGAAGCTCGAGCACTGAAGGGAGAAGCTGGGGAAGCGGTGAACAAGGTCCTTTACAAAAAGGGAAAACTAACGTTGTGCAGACGGATTTCCCCCTGGTCGCAAGGGCTTCAAATTACATGGTTTTCACGGTATACATAGCCGACCTGGCGTTTGTTATACGTGGCAAAACCTTGTCCCAAAATTACACAACGGGCAAACCAAACTTCCCCGCCGGCGTGCGGGCCCAAGACCATCAGTGACCTTCCACACACCAAGGTCCCCAAGGGCCCCCTTCCCCACAGAATAAACCTGAAAACAACCAAACCACGACTAACCACCCCCATTTTCCCCACCTACCCTCCCCCTCCCCGAACCCAGGCGGAAAAAATCCGGGGGGGTTTCCCAAGGGGAAAGGGGCCCTTTAGAATGCGAAGCAGGGTTGACGCTGGCTGACAAACATCTCTGGATCGTTTTTTTTTCTGAAAAGAACGAAAACCTGTTTTTCTTTTGGCAGTTGTTTAATGTTTTCATTTCCCCTTCTTCCTCTTGTGCTCCCTACCATTCCCGAAATTTTCCCAAAATTCAACTCTTTTTTCTAACTTCTTATTTCAATTATCCCAGGAAAATTTTGAAAGACGTAACACGCTTTGGTTTTTTCCCCCCCTCTCTCTGTTTGCGGCGGAAAATTTTCTGAACTGATGCAGTGAACACAGGAAGCCGGCCCACCAAAGACCTTTAATCAGAAATTTATTATAGTTCTTTGATGGTGATCATAAGCACATTCATAAAGAATTTGAGTTTGGGGTGAGCAAATTTTTATGTCCCTGTAAAACACAGATCACCAATTTTTGGTTTTTAATTTTTAAATGAATTTTTTAAAATAAACACAAAAATTTTGGTGTTCTCCACATAAAAAAACAACCCCTGATGCCCCGAAATAAAAATCCTTTCTACCCGTTTTACACTAGTTTTTTTTAAAGGGACAGAAAACATAGGGAAGGGAAATTCAAGAAACACTGGGGAACAGTAAACCTAGGGTATGGCAAATTTTCCGAATCTTGGGAAAAGGGTTTTGGGAAAAAATATTTAAAAAGGAAAGGCTTTGCGAGTCTTTTTTCCCTTTATTTTCATAAGTAACAACAAACCCGAATAAGCATGGGTGTCGGGAAAAAATTTTTTTCTGAAATAAAATTTTTCCGAACATTACCAAGGTTCCTGGCAAGGGGAAAACAAGTGAACATCAATAACAGGTGCCGCGGAAAATATTAGGCAAAGGAAAAGTTTTCCCATAACGATTGAAATGAATTCATATTTTTGTGTGAAACCAAAAAAAAATTTTGTTTAAAAGGTTTTAACTCAAAAGTCTGTCAAAGTTCATAGACCAATAAACTTTCACAAAACCCTCCTGCGTTTAACAAAATGATAAACCTCAAATCCTGAAAATGAGAATGCCAGCTTTGTCATCTATCCCTTTGGTTCCGAAAAAGATTGACAATAAAATTTTATCCTCAAACCTACTTTTTCATAAAAAGCCAAAACCAAGGGTTTAATTACAGTTTTAATTTACCCAAAAACTCAATTTGTTTTGGGCCCCTGGCATCAAACTCCCTTTTTCAATTTTTAAGGGTCTGTGGAAGCCTCTGTGCCCGCATTCTAATTAACACTGACTTTTAAAAGAATAGAACTGACGATGAGGGCTATCTGAACAGGGTTTTGTGGGCAACCTCACGACCCCCCAAACCCTGGGGAAGAGGAAAAAGGGTAGTAGGGTGATGGGGTTTGGGGGGATGGGATGGTCATTTTGGGCTGTGACCCCAAAAAAAAAGCAATCGTTTGTGTTAAAGGGTAAAAAAAGGGGGGGCCATGCAAGGCACACCATCAAAGACTCAGAATGAATGCAGGTTGGCCGTTTCCCACTTCGGGTATCCCCTTGGGGACCTGACAAACTGTGATTTCCTGGGGTTTGGGAAAAGCAACAGGGAAGTCCACGAGGGGGCTTGTAAATTTGGGGTTCGGGCTGAGTACCGGGGAAAAGGAAGGAAAAAGAAGAGAGAGAGAGGGGAAAGAGAGAGAGAAAAGAGAGAGAAAAGAGAGAGGTGGGAAAAGAGAATGTTCCCTATGAAAGGGGCAGGACACACTAAAATAAAGTTGAAAAGCGTCCTTTTATTTCCCGTTTCAAAAAGGGCAAAATTGCTTTGAAAACTTCAAACCTAACGATTAGAAAATATTTGGGGAAAATACGGGCGACGTGATTGTTTTGTTTTATGGTCCATGATTTTTAATATTATCATTATGACAGTGGGCCCGTTTTTATGGAAGATGTACAACACAAAAGTAAATAGTTTGTCGTGGGTTTCCCGTAAATTTGTTTAAAAAACTGCTACTGAAGTATTGTCGTGGGGAAAGTATTGTACAACTTCCACCCACCACCAAACACCAACACCACCACCACTACAACAACCCAAAAATAACGACAAAAAAACGACTACTACTACTACTACTACTACTACAAATACGGCTGCTGGTGCTGCTGCTGCTGGCGCTGCTTGGGTACCCCCCCGGGTTTCTGCTCCCCTTCTGTTGCTGCTCCTACAATAATTTTTAACCCCTACAAAAAAACTACTGCCCGTCCCTTTCCCGCTCGGGTTCTGGGTTTCTGAAATGCTGCGCTGTTACTTCTACGCTACAACAAAAGCAACAACAAAAACAACTACAACTTTTTCTATGTTTTACTAAAACTCTGTGTGTGTGGGGTGTGTGGGTGTGTGTGGGTGTGTATGTGTGCGGTGGTTTGGTTTGTTGGGTGGTGTGGTGGGGTGGTTGTGTGTGTGTGTGCCCTGCATTTCTTGGGGGGCTTTTTTTTGTTTAAAATCATCACCCCACCATCATAACAAAGTCCAGCCCCAAGTGGGAATCCTTAACCCCCCTTCCCCAAAAAAATATCCAGCAAATATTTGTAATTTCCCCACTCCCCCCATAACAAAGTTTCCCGAACTATAAACATAATCCTCACTCCCCCATCGAAAAAATACCCCGAACTAAAAGTTAAACCTCATGCAAACCCCATCAAAAAATCCAAACTACAGTGTAAACTTCACCCCCATCAAAAAAAAATATCCAGAAATATAGGGGAAAAACCCTTTACTCCCATCTAACAATGCCCCCGAACTATAGTGTAATCTTCACTCACCATCAAAAACAAAGTACCATAAATATAGTGTAATCTTCACCCCCCATCATAACAATTTTCCAGCACTTTTAAATATAATCCTCACTCACCATCCTAAACCCCTGTCCCAAACCTGGGAACAGAAGGGTTTTTTCTGGGTCCTTTTCCCACAGTGTTTATTGCAGTTCAAAAACACAGGAATCCCGTACCTGCCACGGGGCACGGCGACTTCCCTGGGGAAATGTGCAAAACAGAAAGAAGGCGTTGAACAACTTCACCTCCTGTTGTATAAATCACGTTTAAAAAAAAAAAGATTTCCAAATAGTCCCCCACCCCAAACCCACAGTATCCCCTACAAACGGAAAACCTGTAAACGTGGCAACTCCTTTTTTGGGAAAAAAAAAAAAACGGGGAAAACCCCCCCTTTTTAAAAAAAAAGAAAGAAAGACTTTAAAAGACCACCAGCCCCACTCTGAAATTAACAGAAAACTGGGTCGAGAAACCATATCATATCATTTTACTGAAAAACAAAAAAAGTACTAAAACTTTCCTTTACCGGAAAATAGAAAATTTTTTGACTGAATTAAAAAATTTCTAAGTAAAAAGAGCACCTTGGGGTAATTAAATAGAAGATTTTTTTTTAAAACGTTTAACTTTCTCTTTTCTAAATTAAAAACTTTCAGACTGAAAAGAAACATTTTAAACCTTTACTACAACAGATCACATTTACTTAAATTATAAATAAACAAAGCTTTTTTTCCTAAATGGAGCCCCACTCTCTTTTTTAAAAAAAGGAGAAAATTTCTGACTAAACAGAGTAGAAAGGAAATCTTAAATTTAAGTGGGGGAGTTTTAAAATATTCTCTCGTATTTAAAAGATACTGAGGTTTTCCATCTTTTTTGTTTGTTTGTTTTTTTGTTGTTGTTGTTGTTGTTGTTGTTGGGTTTTTTCGGGTGGGTTTTTTCGGCTATGTTCAGGGAAACGCAAGCGCGTTTACAGTTTCAATAAAAAATTAAAATTTTTGTTTGTAATTTTCCCCAGTTTTGTCCCTTGGAGTATGAATGGTACATGGGCCAAGGTTAAGACTTATTTTTTCTTCAAGTTTTTAAGGGAAAAATTTTCCCAAAAATCCCTTTTGTACCTTCGTGGGTTTGGCCCTTTTTTAAGGGGGAACAGGGGCCAGAAGCAGCAAAATTAAATTTTTAAATTAAGGGGGAAACCGTCCTTTTTTACAAGGGGAAAAAGGGCGCCCTCCATCTTTAAAACTTAAAAACAGTTACATGATGAATTTTAAAAACATGCTTTGTTTTAAAAAAATTTCCAGTGATAAAGACTTGGGGTTTTTACCAACACTCTTGGGAAGCATGAAAACATCCCGACCATAGACAAGGCCACGACCCCAAAAGGGCAGTACAGCCAGGGAAAAGCCAGAACAAATCTTTTTTCTGCAGGGCTTTAAAAAAAGGACATTTTCCAGGCTGATACATGAAAAAAACTTTAAAGACGTTTTAAGACCAAGATGAGTGTGAAAAACACTGTCAAAATCTTCATCTCTTCAAAAAGAAGGGCCCTAACAAACGCTGAACAATTTCCCGTAAGACTTAGGAAAACACCCTTCCCCCAAATTTCTCTTTGGGAAAAGACCTTGAATCCTCACAAAATTTTTTTCAAACCAAGTGATGACTGGAAAACAAGGGAACACGGTCCTTTAAAAAAGAATAATGGGAAAACGAAAAAAACCCTGGGTCTCAAACAACGGGTTTTGGGGGAGATCGGGCATTTGAAGGACTTTAAAAACCCGTGTTTAAGGCAAGACAAAACCCGTGAAAAATAAGAACGCATAGGAAAGCAATCGAACATCAGTGTGACGGAGGGGACTGGGAAAAAAAAACATGGAAAAACAATAAAAGGAAGCTTTTAAAAATTGTAAAGGGGTTTGACAAAAAGAAAGAAAAAAAAGTCCCCGCACCATTCGGGACAAAAACGTTTTTCGTCTCACACAAGAAAAATTTATCGTTAAAGTGAACTTTTAAATTTTCCCTGAATTTTTAAAAAAACATAGCGCAAGGGGATCCAAATGTTCCCAAAATTTTAAATTTGATTAAAGCCACAAACCCGAAAGCCAAACCCTTGCTGAAAATAACCAAAACCGCAAAAGGGAGAAGAACCATCGAACAGATTTTTTTTTTTTTTTTTACCTATTTAAACCCTTTTGCGAAAAACATTTTTCCAAAAACCTACGGAGATCTAACCCAAATCTTTATAGACCCTTTACATGGCATTCGGGCAGGGGTTCCCAAAAAAGGAGGCCCCAAAAGGGTTAAAAATGAAACATTTGATAAAAGTAAAAGCCCCGTCAACACCCCCTTCCCCGGAAAAACATTCCAAAATTTTCCAGTGGGAAAAGCTCAACAGGATCAAATTTGGGGGGGTTTGTTTTATACTTTTTTTTTTTTTTATTGGGAGTTTTTTCAGAGCTGTCCCTTTTTTCTCCTTCCCCTTTTTAACATATTCTTAAAAAACGAATCCCGGGCTGATTTCACCTTGAAAAAATGGCAGTACAGTGCTTTTCCCCCGGAAAACCACACAAAAACTTCGATTTGCCCCCATGATATCGATGGCCCAAAAAAGAGGAAAGTCTCTAAAGGGGGGAAAAAAACCCCCCGATGGGCCCAAAAAAAATAGGAAAAGGTTTGTCCTTTTCAAAAGGGGCACACTTTCCAGACTAAAAAGAGGAAAGCCCCTTTCTAATGGGAAAAACACTCGATGACTAAAAAATTAGGAAAAATCTCTTTTTAAGGGAAACACCCCTCAGTGGGCTCGGTGACCCAAATAAAGGAAATCTTTTTTTAAAGAAACGTTCAAATTGGCCCGACAAAAAGAGGAAAAATCTCTTACAAAAGGGGAAACACACCGTATGACTAAAAAAGGAAATTTTTCTTCTAAAGAGAAACACCACTGGATGACAAATATAGGGAAAAAATCTTAAAAGAGAGGGACACTCGATGACTAAATAGAAAAAAATTTTCTTACTAAGGGGAGCACACTCAGGGCTAAATTTTGAGGAAATCTCTAAGGAAGCACACTCGAAAGACCCAAATAGAGGAAAGTCCCCTTACTAAAAGGGGAGGGACCCCGGGGACCAAACAGGGGGAAAATCTCTCCCCCATGGGTAGAAATTCGATGACTTAAAAGAACAAAAACAAAACAACAAAACAAAATCTCTTTCCCCGGAGATTAAAACTCGTACCTAAAAAGAGGAAAGCCTCTTTCTTCGCAGAGCACACGGGGTGAGTAGATAGTGAAAAGTCTTTGACAAAATACAGGTATTCTTGGGGAGGGGGGGGGGGGTTGAAAAAGAAGCATCTCTTATGAAAGGAAATCACGAACACCCAAGCCCGACTAAATAGAGGGTGGTAGAGGGAAAAAAGTTGGGGACCGCTTTGGGGACCAAAAAGAGGAAGGAAACAACACCCAAAAACAGCAAAACACCTGGGGCCCTTTTAAAAAGAGGAAGTCCCCGGACTAAAAGGGGCATGCTCGGGGGCTAAACGGGAAACCCCCTCTTTTAACAAATCAACTCCGGACAAAAACGGAAAAACTTTTGTTAAACCCCAAAACACGCTTTGTGGCTACAAAAAACGGGTGCTGGGGGGTTGGCCGCTGCCAACGGGCTAAATGCACTTGCTGGGAAACCCCCAAGCCCCTTTTTCCCCCACTGTTGCATGTCGGTGAGCAACTCTTGTCCATCTGACGGAGAACACTCCTCTCTTTTTTCTGGGTTGTCGGGAAAAAGGGCGTTTTTGTTTTCAACCTTTTTCCACATGATGGTAAGGGGTACAGTGGCTGTTCCCTAAACAAAAGTAACGGTAATTAAAACACCATAGGCCGGTTCCTCTCTCCCCTTTTTCCCTCTCTCTCTCTCTCTCCCCTCTCCCCCCCTCTCTCTCCCCCCCTCTCTCTCCCCTCTTCTTTCCTCCTTCTCTCTCTCCCCTCGATCCCCTTCCCCCTTTTTCTCTGCCATTTCTGGACGGATGCACTTAAGGTTAAAATTTAAAAAATATAAATGGCAATCAAATATACAAAATATGCGGCAAAACATCACGCTTATACAAAAACACACAAAAAAACTTTTAAACTCCCGGCAAAATTTTTTTTTCACTTACACTCGTCACACGCGCGCTTTTGCATCGGGACACACGGTAAAAAATCTGTCCATAGTCTTTTGGTTAACAATAAATGAAAAAACTACACACACAAGCATGCTCGCCGCCCCGCGCACAAAACACCACACCACACACACAACACACCCCACAAACACACACACACCACATACACCAAAACCGCAAAGAATATACAAAATAAAACCCCAAAATCAACATACAGCAAAAAACACACAAACACCAACACACACACGCCTTTCCCCTTTTCCCTTTTCTTTTTCTGTCTCCCCCCCCCTCTCTCCTCTCTTTTTCCCTTTTTTGTTTTTCTCTCTCCCCTATGTCCTGCCCAGGGCCCACCCCCCCACCATTTTTAAGAAAGGGCGCCATGAGGTCGGGGTGGATACAGTTGTCGGGGGGGAATTTCCGCTGGTGTCACCGTTGTGGGCCCCCCCCTCGCGGGCCTTTTTTATAATACTTGCTACTTTTGACTGTATGTCCTTCCCCGGTGCCACGTTTTACGGGAAACACACACCACAAAAACACCCACACACACAAAACCAACCGGGACGCACGCCCCCACGCAAAGCACGCACGCACCCTCCCAAACCCCCACACACCCACACACACACACACAAACGCACGCACCACGACGCACGCACGCACGGAAAAAACCACACACACACCCCACACACCCCACACACACCACAAAATATCACTTTAAAAGGGAAAGAAATTTTTTAAAATTTAAAAACAAGAACAACAACACACCACGCTTTTTCACACACACACACACACACACACACACACACACCCAAAAACGCCCCCACGCACGTCGCACGGGTCGCCGCACACACCGGCCGCACGCACAAACACCCACACACACACCCACACAAACAAAACACCAACTTTTTCACGTACGTGGAAACCACGAAGGGTATATGTTTTTGGGCAGCCCCAAAGAAAAATTAGCTATCACCACAGGGACTTTTTTTCACAAATTAACCTTTAAGAGCGAAAGTGAGGGGGTGACAGAGGGATGATCCCAAAAATCATGAATCAAGGGGTAGAAAAAAGGGGCCAACAACACTAAAGGCAACGTCCTTTGGAAAAAAGCCCAAAAGCAACAGGCTAGAAAAACATCATGAGCACATCTTTAAAAAAAGCATCAAGAGCAACAGTCTTTAAAAACAAAGAGAACATAAAAAGGGATTCTGGGGTTTACCCACCTCCGCCCGCCCCCAACCGGGGTTCAGCCGGTTTTTGCTGTTGCTTCCCCCCGCTTACCCAGATGCCTAATTTTTTAGTTTTTCTAATATTAAAAAACTTTTCAAACAACATAAGTGGTTTGGATTACTGTTTTTAAAAAAACAATTTTGAAACTTTTTAGACTTAAGTTTTTTTCTTAAACCTTCGTTTTTCTTGGGTCGTCTTTTAATAACATCATTTTCACGCAAAACATTCCCCAAATGGGGTCTCTGGGCTTTCCCTGTGGAAAAAAACTACATTTTTTAACTGTTCTCTTTAAAATCCTTTTAAAAATTAGTTATATTTTTTACATAAAATCCACAAAACTTTCCCAGCTTTTCTTCCCCCCTGAAAGCCAATTTTTTAAACCCCCCCAAAACGGGGGTTTTTTTTTTTTGACTATATTCCCCTTTTCCCGCTGAACAATCACTATAATAAATAGTGTCTGAGTTCCTTCAAACTGTTCCCAAAGAAAAAGTTCTAAACACTCACTCATTTTAAATTTCTAGGATCAACTAAATATATGTCCTTTAACGTCCCCTAAAACCTTCCCGTCGTGAAATTTTGCTTTGTTTTCCCTTTAAGTGTTGGGAAAATTACTAAAAGTTTTTAAAAAAAAAACCAAAAAATGAAAAAAAAACTGGGTTTTTAAAGGGGCGAGGGACAAAAAATTGGTTTTTTTTTTCCCCAACCCCTCTGTCCACAAATTCAATGAAAAAATGAGGGGTTTTTTTTCATAAAGTTTAAAAATCGGGTTTTACACCAAAGTTCCCTCCCGCTCCATAGTTTTTTAAAAAAGAATTTAATCAATCCCGTTATTGTTTTTATCTACTCTCTGTTTAAAACTTGTTCAGTTTTAAAAAAAAACCCTATAAGCCCCAAAAGTGTAAGATTAAATTCCCCGGGGGAGTTCTGTAAGATCGTTTCTTTTTAAACTAATATCAATTTTTTTGCTTGTTGTTTTTGACCTTAATATCCTCGCCATTGGGAAAGAACGACGACGAAACTTTTTAATTTTTTCAACGTCAAGTTTTTCCACTAAAAAGAATTTTCCCTTTTTATAAGGGTTTTCACGACACCCAAAAGCTCCCTTTTTGCCTCATCTTTTAAAAACAGAAATTTAAATATCCCTTTTGAACGGGCTCCTAATTTTTGTTGGGGGAATTTAACTGTAATTTTTTTAAAGGGTTTTTAAAAACCCATTTTCTTCTGGGAGGATTACTGGGTTTTTCCCCCAAAAGGGCCCTTTTTTTCGAACTCTTTCCCCACTGTTTTCCCCCTGGCATAAACTTACATGTAAAAGGGCCCGAGTTTTAATGCATTTCCTTTAAAATTTTTTGACGGGCAAAAAATTAAATGGGATTTCAATTCAAATTTTAAAGTCCCATTCTAAAAATGGTTTTAAGTGCCCCTTTTGTTCAATTTTTTTGAACTATTTTTTTATTCATACTGACCTGTAATTTTTTGCTTTTAGATTGCGTAGTTTTTTTCTAGTTTAGGGAAACCCTTTTGGTTGGGCCCCCAACCTCTTTGCGGGTTTAAAAATAACCATCTTTTGTGTACTCAAACCAAAATAAAGGCCTATCTCACCGTTTTTTTCAAAACCCAAAAGTCGGGAAAAGGGCCTTTTTAAATTTAAAAATTACACCCCCTCTCAGGGGGCTAATGTGACCCCCCAATCGTCTGGTCCACGTGACAATTTTTTTTAAAACAACTAATTTTTTTTTATTTCTAAAACAATGTGCAGGTTTTTCACATTTCACGAAATTTCCCCCGTTTTTAAACTGTGATCTTTTTATATTAAATTATCTGCCCTCCCACAAACTAATCTTTTAAACATAAATTAAGGGGGAAACGTATAATTTCATAAAACGCAATATGCAGCCTTTTTCCCGATGGAAAAGCTTTAAAACAGTTGAAAGGGGCCCTTTCCCTCATATAAGTTTTTTCAAAAAAATGCCCCACCAAATGTACAAAGAGTAATTTGGGTATTTAAGGCAAGATCGAGCGGATTTCTCCCTCAAAAGATTTTTTGTTGGGGGCAACTCTAAATTTATGGGTAGAAAATCATTGATTTAAAAACCTAACATTTTGGCTAGCTCAAAAAATCAAAAAAGTAATGGACTAGCTTTTTTCAGGTTGAAGTTTAACCTTGTTTTTTAGATTTTGGGATTGTTTAAGGGGTTTTTGAGTAATTGGGCGAAGTTACCAAAGGGTTTTTTTCAGCGAGCAAAACCCGTAATAACCATCAGGGAAGGTTAACTGGGTTTAAATAATTTTTTCCCAAATTATCAACTTTTCCCAATCTCATTATTCCTCTTGGGTTGACTTAAAAATTTAAACCCATACACTTTGTAAAATATTTTCCCTGGAGTGCGCCCCTTTGGGTTTTTGCAGTTAAAATCAATAGCATATTCTAAAAAAGAAAAGGGCTGTCTTGATTGTTATTGGGTTTTCAAACATTTTTAAAACAATTTTTTAAAAAAGAGTGCCATTCAAATATTCAAAAGCAAAAAAAAGTTTTGGACCGCACTACAATCTTAAAAAAATAACAACTGATACCCCTTTACATTTCGTGAACCCCAGTCTGACGCCTTTCCCAAATAAAGGGGTTTTACCCAAAAAACAGATTCCCTTTAAACCCCCTATTAAAAAAGACTACATCCCGAAATTGGGGTTTGGGCATCCCGATTCATTTTTAAACAGAAAACCCGTTAAACTTTGCTTTTTGTTTTGTGCATCAACTGGGGTTTGGGGTGTCCCTAACCGATCATTTAAAATCCAAACCGATCCTTTGGTGAGGGGCATTTTATGATTTCATTTTTATTACACCTTCAGAGTATTTTTTCTTAAATGCAAGCACCATTACCAAATACAAAACGTTTTAAAAACCTTCACAACAGAATAGATTACAACTTTTGAAAGGATCTGTAACGAATTTGATATTGACCCAAAAACAGACTTTTTGAAAAAAGTTGGATCTTTAAACTTTGGGTTTTGGGACCCTTTATTTTTGGGGCGTGGGACAGAAAAAATAAAATATGAATTCAATCCTTTCCCTTTCACATCTTTCTCTTTCAGCCCCAACTGTTCACCTCGGGTTTCCCTGAGCAAGAGCATTTAAAAAAGCATGGGCAACATTTAAATTTTGGGTACTTCTAAGGGGCTTAAAAAAAGCGGGAAAAGAACAATAAACGGGCTCAAATTTGTACTTATGTTTTGGGTTTGCAAGGGTTTGCAAGCAAAAAACGATATCTAAAAATAACGATCCTTCTACTGGCTTTTATGCTCAAAAACCCGTATTTAAACAAAATTTTAAAGGGCGCCATTAATTTTTTGCCAATTTTATTTTTCCTTCAAATATTAAAAAAAGGGACCAAAAAGTTTTTTTCAATACGGGAAGATCGAAAGTAACTTTGCTGTCGGACTGGTTTTTTTACTTTCTACCTTTCCTCAGACTTCCCGATTTGGAACAATAATAAAATATAATAATGAAATCCTTGTTGGGTTGGGGGAAAGAAAAGAAGGCGGAAAAAACGACATAAATTCTAAGCCAGCAATAGCAATAAAAAAAGAAGCCCCACCAAAACCCCCAGGCCCCCCCAAAACCCCCCCCCCCTTAATCCTTTTGGGGCCCCAAAAATTATGCCATTTTAAATGAAAAAGGGCAGCACTTTTTTATTGGATTAACGCCCTAAAATTACTTTTGGGCTTTATCTTACATAAAGAACCCAACAATTAAAACAACTAATGACCATAAAGTCCCGGGCCCTAAAGCCCCCCTCTTTTACTTGCAGGAGACAAAAGCCCCCCCCCAACATCCCCCCTAAATTTTACCAAGGGAAAAAGTCCAAATTTCCTTACCCGGCAATTTTTTTTTAATAAACTTTTTAAGATGGGCAAATTGGGGTTTTTTTTCCCATTAAATTTTTCTGATGGTGGTCCTGTGGCACTGCCCCCCCCGCCTGTTAAAAGCCAACACCATTTTAAAATTTTTGCAAAACCTAAGGCTGTTTTAAAAGCTCGCAAAAGTGACAAACCAGCTCTCTAAAAAAAGTTTCTTAATTTGTTCCGGGTAACGGTGGCTTCATATAAAAAAAATTTGGATAGTTTCTCTTATTTTCCCCACTTTTTAGTTCGTAATTGGTTTTTCGGGTTATTAAAACAAAACTTCTATCCTTTTCTGATCCTCTTGTTCCCAAAATCTTTTTGTCTTTGTGGGTTAAATTTTTTCTTTTAAAACCAAATTTCCCAAGTTTGGTCATCAGCCCAACAATTTTTTTTTTTTCTCTTTTTTTTATGCCATCTAGTTTCCCCCCAGTTTTGCTAAAATTTTTTGTTAATTCGCCTCTGATTCATTTCAAAGCTTTATCAAGGGGCCCGGTTTAAATTTTTCCCTCATAGGTAGCGGGGGGTCGGCAAAGTTTTTAATGCTTCCGAAAAAACTGTTTCTATTAATTTTGGCCCGCTGTTGGGCTTAAATCTTAAGGGGGAAGTTTTGAATTTGGGGTTTTCCTTTTTGGGAGTTTTTTGAGTGTGTTTTGAAGTTTAGCCCAAATGCCTCCCCTGTCTAATCTTTGCGGTTAGCAATTCCAAGGCGATTTTTATCGCCCCACACTGACCTTTTTCCCAATTGTAATTTCCCTTTTCGAAAAACTTTTATGGGGGCTGGTTTAGTTGTAAGCGAACAATTGTCCTTGCTCTTTTTTTACAAAAAAAAATTGGGCATCTTTTTTTTTTCCCAAAATCATTTTGGGTCTATAAATTCGGGAGGTTTTTTGGCCTAAACTTTTTATAAAATGATTTGACCTTCTTTCTTTAATTCACGCCGCAATGATTGTAATGGATGTGTCAAAGGGGTCATTTCACTCATTTCGTCTCCAGGGTCAAAAACATCATAATCTTCTTCTGCCCCAAATTTTTTTTAAAAATAAAACTTTTTATTTTGTTTTAAAAAAAAAAATGTCACAAACATATGGCTCGATTCTTGACCCCAAAAGAAACGAAAAAGCCCCCTTTTTTCGTGAAGGGAAAAAAACAGAAATTTTTGTTCCAAATTTAACCATCTACTATTGATTCAGATCAGATTTTTACTGTCCCCAATTTTTTAGACCAAAGGGGCAATTTAAGTGATTGTGGGCCGGGGTCTGCAAAGGCATACTTTTTAAAAAGAACTTGTTTTAGCAACAACTTTAAAAAGGAAAAGTTTTTACGAATCTGGAAAAGGGCAATCGTTTTGAAAATTTCTATAAAAAATTTTGGGGGGAAGAAATATTTTCTTTTTCACAATGCAGACATAAATTTTTAATCTATTCCCGATCTATGGCTAACCGGGTTTAAAGAAAGGGCCATCTTGCGTTTTAAGGAATATGAAAAATAACGAAGCACTAAAACACAGAATAACGGGGCCGGGAAATGCAAAAACGGTAAAAAAGTATAAGCTGTAAGTTTTTGCGTTTTGGGAAAACGCTTTTTTTATTTCCCTTGGATTTTTATTTTTTTTAAAAGCGCCCTGCCCATTTCTTTTAAGGGAGCATTAAAAAAAAACAGATTGTCATAAGAACTAACTTTTAATGAATACAAACGTGTCATTAAACTACAGACACTGATTCCAAGTACAGGGATTTTTTGACAACTCGTTAGAGTTTGACATTGTTAGCAACCCAACTTAACAAGGCGATTGGGGCAAATATCAGTCCCCAAAATTTTGGGGTTTTAAAAAAAAATTTTCAATTTTTCCTTGGTTTTTTTTTAAAAAAATTTTAAAAAAAAATTTTTTTTTTTTTAAAACCGGGGGGGGAAAAAAAAAAAAAAATTTTTTTTAAAAATTCGGGGGTTTTTTTTTGGGGGTAAAACGCTTTTAAAAGTCTTAAAAAAAACCAAAAATTTTTCCCCTTTTTTAAAAAAAAAAAAATTTTTTTTTTAAAAAAAATAAAAAAAAAGGGGGCCCCGGAAGAAAAAATTTTGGGGGGAAAAAAAAAAAAAAAAAAAAAAAACCCCTTTTTAAAAATTTTAAAAAAAAATTTAAAAAGGGGGGGGGGTTTAAACCCCAAAAAAAACCCCCCCCCGGGAAAAAAAAAAAAACCAAAAAAAAAAAAGGGGGGGAAAAAAAAATTTCTTTTAAAAACAAAAAAATTTTTTTAAAAAATTCCCCCTTTAAAACCCTCTTGGGGGTTTAAAAAAAAAAAAAAAATTCCCCAAAAAGGGGAAAAAAAAGGGAAATTTTAAGAAAAAAAAAAAATTTTTTCCCCCTTTTTTTTAAAAAAAAGGGGGTTTTTTTTAAAGAAAAAAAAAAAAAGTCTTAAAAACTTTTTTTAAAAAAAGGGGTTTTAAAAAAAAAAAACCTTTTCAACAAAAGGGGGGTTTTTTTTTTAAAAAAAAGGGGAGGGTTTAAAAAAAAAAAAAACCCAAAAAAAAGAAAAAAAATTTTTAAAAAAAAACAAAAAAAAAATTTTTTTTTTTTAAAAAAAAATTTTAAAAATTTTAAGAAAATTTAAAAAAAAGGGAAAATTTTTAAACCTTTAAAAAACCAAAAAAAACCCCCCCCTTTTAAAAGGGGGGGGGCCCAAACCAAAAAAAATAAAAAAAATTTAAAAAAATTTTTTTAAAAAAATTTTAAAAACCCCCAAAAAACCTTGGAAAAATTTCCCCCCCAAAATTTTTTTTTTGGGGAAAAAAAAAAATTTTAAAAAGCCTTAAAAAAAAAAAATTTTCGGGGGAAAAAAAAAAAAAAAATTTTGAAAAAAAAAAAAAAAAAATTTTTTTTTTTTTTGGGGGGGGGTTTTAAAAAAAGGGAAAAAAATTAAAAAAAATTTTTTTAAAAAAAAATTTTTTTTTAAAAACCCAAAAAAGGGGCCCTTGCAAAAAAAAAAATTTTTTTTTAAAAAAAAAAAAAGGAAAAAAACGGGAAAAATTTTAAAAAAAAAAAAAATTTTTTTTTTTTGGGGGGCCTTTTTAAAAGGAAAAATTTTAAAACCCCCAAAAAAAATTTAAAAAAGGTTTCTTTTTTAAAAAAGGGCCTTTAAAAAGGTTTTAAAAATTTTGGGTTTTTTAAAAAAACCCCAAAAATAAAAAAAAACCCCCCCCAAAAAATTTTTCCAAAAAAAAAAACCTTAAAATTAAATTGAAAGGAAAAAAACCGCCCCCAAAAAAATTTTCCCCCTTTTTTGGGGGGGGAAAAAAAAAAACCCCAAAAAAAAAGGCAAAAAAAACCCCCCCCCCAAAAAAAAAAAAAAAGGAAAAAACTTTAAACCTTTTCCCCCAAAAAAAAAAGGGGGTTTTTTTTTAAAATTGGGGAAAAAAAGGGAAATTGTTTTTTTTTTTTTTTTTTAAATTTAAAATTTTTTTTTTGGGGGAAAAAAGGGGAAAATTAATTTTTTTTTTAAAAATTTTTTTAAAAAATTTTAAAAAAAAGGGGGGGGGGAAAAAATGGGGGGTTATAAAGGAAAAAAAAAGGGGGGGGCCCCCATTTTCGGCCTTTTTAAAAAAAAAACCCCCCCAAAAAAAAAATTTTTAAAAAAAAAAAAAAAAATTTTTTCCCCCCCTTTTTTTTTTGGGGGAAACCCCTTTTTTTCCCCTTTTTAAAAAAGGTTTTTTGGGGCCCCCAAAAAAGGGGGGGGAAAAAAAAACCCAAAAAAAAAAAAAAGGGAATTTTAAAAAACCCTTTTTAAAAAAAATTTTAAAAAGGGGAAAAAAAAAAAAAAAAAATTTATTTTTCGGGGGTTCCCCTTTTTTTTAAAAAAAAAAAAAATTTTAAAAAAAAATTTTTTTTTCCCCCAATTTTTTTTCCAAAGGGAAAAAAAACCCAAAAAAAAAATTTTCCCCTAAAATTTTTAAAAATTTTTTTTAAAAAAAAAAAAAAACCCCCCCCCCCCCAAAAAAAAAATTTTTTTTTTTTAAAGGGCCAAACCTTAAAAAAAAAAACCCCCTTTTTTAACCAAAAAAAAAACAAAAACAAGCCAAAAAAACCCCCCCCCCCCCCCCTCCCCCCCAAAAAAAAATTTTTTTTTAAAAACTTTTTTAAAAAAAAACCCCAAAATGCTTTTTAAAAGGAAAATTTTTAAAAAATTTGTTTTTTTCCCTTTTCCCCCTTTTTTTTTTTTTCCCCAAAAAAACCCAAAAAATTTTTAAAAAAAATTTTTTTTTTTTCCCTTTTCCCCCCCCAAGTTTAAAACCCTTTTTGGGGGGGGGGCCCCTTTTTTTTTTTTTTTTCCCCCCCAAATTAAAAAAAAACCCCCCAAACCCCCCAAGGGGGGGGTTTTTTTTTTGGGGGGGGGGCCCCCCCCGGGAAAAACCCAAAAAAAATTTTAAATTAGGGGGGGGGCCCCCCAAAAAAAAAAAAATTTTTTTTCCCGGGAAGGGGGGGTTTTTTTAAAAACCCCGGGGGGTTTTAAAACAGCCCCCAAAAAGGGGGGGAAAAAAAAAAAAAAATGGGGGGGAAAAAAATTTTTTTTTAAATTAAAAAAAAAAAAAGGGGGGGTTTTTTTGGAAAAAAAAAAAACCCCCCCCCTTGGGGGTTTGGCCCCGGGAAAAAGTTGGGGGGTTTAAAAACCCCCCCCGGATTTTTCCAAAAAAAATCCTTTTTTTTTTCCCCCCCCAAAGGGGGGGAAAAAGGGGGGGGGAAAATTTAAAACCCCCAAAAAAAAGGGGGGGGGGGTTTTTTTTTAAAAATTTAAAGGGGAAAAAAAGGGGGAAAAAATTTTTTCCGGGGAAAAAAAAAAAAATTTTTTTTTTTGGGGTTTCCTTTTTAAAGGGGCCCCCCTTTTTAAAAAAACCCAAAAAAGGGGCCCCTTTAGGGAAAAAAAAAAAAAACCCCCAAAAAAAAAAGGGAAATTTTTTTTTTAAAAAGGGGGGGGGGGGAAAACCTTTTTTTAAAAAAAAAAAAAGGAAAAAAAAAAAAACCCCCCCAAAAAAAAAAAAAATTTTTAAAAGGGAAAAAAAAAATTTTAAAAACCCCAAAACCCAAAAAAAATTCAAGGAAAAAGGGGGGGGGGCCCCAAAAAAAAAAAATTTTTGGGGGGGAAAAAAAAAAAATTTTTTTAAACCCGGGGGTTTTTAAGGGCCCCCAACCCCCCCAAAAAAAAAAAAGGGGTTTTTTTAAAAAAAGGGGGGAAAAAAAAAAATTTAAAAAATTAAAAAATTTTTGGGAATTCCCCCAAAAACCCCCCAAAAAAACCCCCCTTTTAAAAAATTTTAAAGGGGGGGTTTTGGGGGGGGGGGGGGTTTTTAAACCCCTTTTTTTTTAAAAAATTTTTTGGGATCCCCAAAAAAAAATTTTCCTTTTTTCCCCCCCCCTTTTTGTTTCCCCTTTTTTTTCCCCCTTTTTTGGGAAAAAAAAATTTTTAAAAAAAAAAAATTTAAAATTTTTACCCCCCCAAATTAATAAAAAATTTTAACCAAAGGCAAAGGGTTTGGAAAAAAAAAAAAAAGGGTTTTTAAAAAAAAAAAAAAAAAATTTTTTTTTTTTTTTTTTTTCCCCCCCCCCCCCCCCCGGGGGGGGGCCCCCTTTTTTTTTTTCCCCCCCCCAAAAAAAAAAAAATTTTTCCGGGGGGGAAAAAAAGGGCCCTTTTTTTTTTCCCCCCGGTTTTTGGGTTTTTTAAAAAAAAAATTTCCCCCCAAAACTTTTTTTTTAAAATTTCCCCCCAAAATTGGGGGGGGGGGTTTCCCCCCCCGGAAAAAAAAATTTTTTTCCCAAAAAAAAAAAGGTTTTAAGGGGCCCCAAAACCAAAAAAATTTTTTTTTTTTTCCCCCTTTTTTTAAAAAAAAAATTTTCCCCCGGGGGGGGGCCCCAAAAACCCCCAAAAAACCCCCCCCCCTTTTTTAAAAAAAATTTTTTTAAATAAAAAGGGGAAAAACCCCAAATTTTAAAAAACCCCCCAAAAAAGGGGGGGGGGGTTTTTTTTGGGGCCCCAAAAATTTTTCCCCCTTTTTAAAAAGGCCAATTTAAAAAAAAATTTTTTTTTTTTGGGGGGGCCCCCCCCCCTTTTTTTTTTTCTTTTTGGCTAAAAAAACCTTTCCCCTTTTTTTTTTTCCCCAAAAAAAAAGGAAAAAAAGGGGTTTTTGGGTTTTTTAAAACCCCCCCCCCTTTTTTTTTTTTTTAATTAAAAAATTTTTTTTTAAAAAACCCCCTTTTTTTTGGAAAACCCCTTGGTTTCCTTTTTTTAAATTCCAAAAACCCCCCCGGGGTTAAAATTTTTTTTTTTTTAAAAATTTTTTTTTTTTGTTTTTTTTTTTACAAGAAAAAGGTAATTTCGGGCCCCCTTGTTTTTTTTAAAAAATTTTTTTTTTTTTTAAATTTTTTTTAAAATTTTTTTTTCCCTGAAAAACTTTTTTATTCTTCCCCCCAAAAACTTCGCCCTTCTTCTTTTTCCTCCCTGGTCCTTTAACACTATTCATCCACCCCCCCCCAAATCCCCCCCCCCTTTTTCCCTTAGAAGGGTAACCCCCCCCCCTTTCCCTTTTAAAATTTTTTAAAAAAGAAAAAACCCCCCCAAAAAAAAAACTTTTAAAAAAATTTTTTAAAAACCCAAAATCACCACCCCAAAAAACCCAAACCCCCCCCCCCTCCCCCCTTTTTTTCCCCACACCCAAAAAGGGGTTTTTTTTCCCATTTTTTTCAAAAATAAATTTTTTTATTTTTAAAAAAAAAATTTTTTTAAAAAAAATTTTATCCCTTATCCCAAAATTTTTTATTTTTAAAAAGGGGAAAACAAAAACAAAAATCATTTTAAACCCCCCAAAACCCCAAAAATTTTATTTTTTTTTAAAAATCGGGGGGGAAAAATTTTTTTGGTTTTTTTTGTACCTAAAAAAACCCCCCTTTCAAAATTTTTTTAAAAAAACAAAAAATTTTTTAAAACCCCTTTTTCCCCTTTTTCCCCTTTCCCCCCCCCTTTTTTTAAAAAAACCCAGTTTAAAAAAATTTTTTTTGGGGAAAATGGGGGGGGTTTTTAAATTTTTGGGGTTTTTTTATTTTCCAAAAAAAAATTTTTTTTTTCCCCCCCCCCTTTTTCTCCCCCCCCCGGGGGGTTTGTTTGGGAAAAAGGGGGTCACCGGTTTTTGGGTGGGGGGTTTTGGGGGGGGGGGGGGTTTT
>JAMYXO010006532.1:0-13460 GCA_033310375.1 Conus canariensis | reverse complement strand
GGGTTTATGATCATTCGGGACCCCCCGGGGGCCATTTTCTTTCCGCTATCTAAATTTGGGGGGCCCCCTTTTGTGCATACTCTGCCCCTTATTTTTTACGGGGGAGTTTTGGGGCATCCTTAATTTGGGGTACGCCCCCCCCCCCCCAAAACGGGCATCTGCCATTAACGTTCCCCGGGGCCCTCACCATCCTTAAAAAAAAGGGGGGAAGCCAGGGGGGCCCGGGGGCCCTTTCCTTTGGGGAACTGCTTGATCGCCTTCTTTTTCCTCCGATGGGGTTCCCAAAACGTTAAAAAAACTACTTGGGGCATGCCCCCACGCTTCTGATCGTCTAGAGGGTCATCCAAAAGCGGGCTGAAGGGCACACCACCGTGAAAAATATCACTCTTCTCAAAGCAATGCCATCACTCCCTACCGCCAGGCTTGGAGGGGGGGCCCTAACATCTTCGGGTCTGAAAAAAACTTCGGGGGTTTGCCCCCGGGCCTTTTTTATCTCACCTTCCTTTCCCCAACTGTCCCCATCTTCTCAGCTCAGCCTGGACTTTGCCTTAGATCCCTGAACATCATCTTGGTGTTACGCTTGTCGTCGATCAGTTTTTGGGGGGGGTTTTTTCTTTCTTACATTCGCCGATCTCCATTTGGGTTGCGTCGCCCCCTATTTTCCCTTTTGCCCAAGAAGGGGACAAGTCTTAAAACTCTTTTCTGAAGTTTCCCCACCTTTCTCTAAGTCAGTTTAAATCGGAAAAACTATTGGGGGGGGTTTCCCAAAGGGTTGGTCACAAGGGGTTTTCCCCTTTTCACTATATTTTTTTCGGGGGCATCCATTTCTTTTTTATTTGGTTTCGGGGTCGTGGGGGAGAAAAGGAAAAGAGAGCTTTCCCCTCACACATGGTCATCCAAACACCCAAACTCCCCTCATTTCCTGTTTTTGGGGCTTTTGGAGTCACCCCCATGATCCAAGTCATCAATGCCAGTTCTGACAAAGGGTCATCCTGGCCTTTATTTCCGGGCCTAACTTTGTTGGGGAGGGGAAAACCCCAAAACCCCGCAAGTGAAAGGGAAGCATTTTTCCCCTTTGATTTTTTCCTGTCCCACACCAGTTCCGATAAAATTTTCCCCAAAAGGGATCCTCCCCACACGATTTTTAAGGGGCCCCCAAAAAAAAAATAAAACCTATCTCCTGGGGGGTTACGCTACAATTGGAGTCTCTTAAACAGTTTTTTCTTTTCCTTTTTGGTCAAGGGGGGGGTACACACTATGAATGCGGGGGCCCTTTTTTTTTGGGAGAACATCTAAAAACACAACGACCCCAAATTTCCCCTTTTGGGGGAGGGGACCCTAGGTCTTGATCAGCGGGGCAAAAACCCCCTCCTGCTTCCTTTTTTCCCCCAGGGGCCCCCTTTTCCCCAAAAGGTTTTACCCTCCTTCCTGATTTCCCCCTATCTGCCAAAGCGCCCCGCTAAGTCGCAAATCAACTTTGTAAAATTTTTATTTTTTGCCCCAATGCTGTTCAAAACCTTTTTTTCGTCCTCTTTGTTTTCCCCGGAAAGGGCTATGTTCACTCCAACAAAAGGGGTTTATTCTTTGGTAAATTTTTTTGAATATTTCGACCGCTTTTTAAAGGGGGCCGGGTCTGCTTTTGCGACAAGGGGATGGGGGAAAACTTTCTTTGGGGCCACCTTTTTAGGCACCTCTCATGAGGGGGGGAACAGTGCTATCCCTGAATAGGGCTGCTCCGTCGCCCAAGGTGCCTGGCGAATACCTACTCTTGCCCCGGTGAGTAGAGTGACGACCATCCTGCCTAATCGCCCGAGTGCAGGTCCGTGACTAGCAGCTCCCAGTGCCATCTTCCTCTCCACCGTCGCCTCTCGCCTGTCGCCCCCAGGACTTGGGAAAGCAGGAAGGAGAGGTGGAGCCAATGAATCCTGGGGCAAAGGAAGTATTGGAGGCCGTGGGTTGCCCAAAACCTACCAACAACCCCCACTCTCGGTCGAGCCGCTATTGTCAAGAGGAATGCTGGGCCATAACATCTTGACCACGGACTGGACTGCAGGAGCTGCCGGAGTGATGATGGAGCTCCACCACAAGCCGTCTTGGGGTCGGCTCCACTCCAGATTTTTCGTTAGGGGTTTAACTCCCGTAGCATTTGCCTTTCCCAAGGGCAGCCTGCAAGGCAGCAGGACCCATTGACCCATGGTTGGGAGACTCATGGAGGGTGGCGTCGCCTATCTATTGGTGTCACTCCATCGCCATGGTAATCATGCGGAAAGCTCCTGAACAGGGACACACGGATCAGACTAAAACAAAACAACAGGACAGACTTCGTCACAAGACATACAGATCAGACTAAAACAGACATACGATCTGACCTAAACAGACATAACAGGACAGACTTCGACAACAGACATACAGATCAGCCCTAAACAGACTCGCACACGCACACGCACACAATTACACGCACACACACACACACACAACACCACACACACACACACACACACACACACACACACACACACTGACAAATGGTACAGGGGGACCCGCATGAAGGAAGTAGACAGGGCTAGGGGTAAAGAAGTGAGAAAAAAAAAAAAAATGACAGCTGGGGCAGACGCCAGTTTATGGACATCCATGTCATCATGCGAGATAGAAGTGTTGATTGCAGTTTATAACCTACCTATGTTATCATGTTATCACACAGACAGTCCACAGACACACAAAAAAGACAACAAAAACAAACAGACGGAACATACACACACGCACACACTTATGCACGCACGCACGCACACAGACACACAAAGACAACAAATAAACAAACAGACGAAACATTACACACACGCACACACTTTATGCACGCACGCACGCACACAGACACAGACACACGCACACGCGCGCGCGGCACACACACACACACACATCACACACACACACACCACAGCACGCGCGCACGCGCTCCTAGACAGGCATACAGATAGACGGACAGACAGTAGATACACACACACACACCCCACACACACACACCACACACACACACACACACACAGATAGATAGATAGATAGATAGATAGATAGATAGATAGATAGTAGATAGATAGACAGATAGATAGACAGAGAGAGACAGACAGAGAGAGAGAGAGAGAGAGAGAGGGGACAAAACGCACGCGCTCGCGCGTGCGTACCCATGCACACATTACATGCATACACAAACAATACACGCGCGCGCACATTTACTCGTCATGTACTCACACACACACACACCACACACACACACACACAAAACACACACACACACACACACATATATACATACATAGAAGTTCTGTTTACATAGAACCACAGAGAAGTTACCCAAATTAATGGACAGCTGGTTGCAGGGCTTTGTGACTGATATGCCAGCCACGTTTAAGATACCATCATATGCTCAACATCTTACAAGATCTCAACACCAAATATGGTCCCTTTCCCTAAACACGGCTAGTCGCTATCGACGTGGTTAGTTTATTATCTAACATTCCCACCCAGTTTATAGAGACCACACTGCGTTACTTTCTATCCCGCTATCATATCAGTATTCCCCCTGCCAAGTATACTCATTAATATTGCCCAACATGTTCTCATGAATATTTTTTTCCATTTTGAAGGTAAGGTTTATAAAACAGGTATCTGGAACAGCAATGGGCACCCGATGGCACCCGCCATCGCTAATCTGTTTTATGGGGATTTTTTAGAAGCTTCACTACTCATAACAACGCACCAATGCCCGTTCCCAGTGACTTCTGGCGTAGGTTTATTGATGATATTTTTTCTATTGTGGACAGGTTCAAACTGACCACTTAGACCATTTTTGTCAGTACATCAACTCTGTCCATCCCTCTATTAGTTTTACAGTTCAGTCATCCCCTTCTGAAATATCCTTTCTTGACTTAACTATAAAAACTGCGCAATGGATACTTAGAAACGACATGTTTTATAAAACCTACTGACTCCCGCGCCTATCTCCACTTCAACTCGTGCCATCCCAAACACTGCCAGAAAAACATCCCCTACAGTCTTTTTTCTTCGAGCACGCCGTACTTGTTCACTTCCTTCGATTTTCTAAAAAGGTGCACAGAAATGACTATGTTTCTCTTACAACGTGGGTTATCCTAATGAGATCATCCAAGCTGCTGTAAACCGAGTCCGTTCTACACCCAGGACAGAAACACTTCAATACAGACCCCAAACCACCTCCAAGTAGAGTCCCTTTTTATTGTGATCCATAACCCTACTAATCCTCCCCTGCGCAAGTGGCTACAGGAGTACCAGAGCCTTCTCCACACCAGCCCAAGGATGACAAAGGCAGTTCCATGAGGTCCGCTGGTGGAGGAGCGAATACCGAGAACACTCAGGAGCATCCTGATGCCATCATCTCTACACTCAGCACCTCTGGCAACTGGACCCAGGAAGCTGGAAATGTAACAAATCTTGTGTTTTGTGCAGAGAACATTTAATCAGTACTTCTAGATTTAAGAGTGATGTTACAGGAGAGACTTTTCAAATCAGATATTATATGTCGTGTCACAACTGCCAATGTAATTTATTTGTTGTTCTGTCGCTCCTGTAAGAATGCGCAATATGTTGGAGAAACCAAAAATGCCCTCAAAAACTAGATTTTTATTTACATAGATCACACATATTAAAGAAACAGGCACTCACATCGCTCACCCATTTCAACACTGCCGGACACACACTTCAGGATATGCAATGTATACCTATAGAAAAAGTATTTTTCAATTGAGTATGATATTAGGATTCGAAGGGAAAAATTCTGGTTGAGCAAACTCAAAAATATTTATCCTTTTGGTTCAACACACTTGAGTAGCTCCTTTTCTTTTTGGTTTACAGTCTATCTGCATATTTCCCTGTCTATCATTATATGTTATGCTGTCAGGCAGATCTGTGTGTGTGTGTGTGTGTGTGTGTGTGTGTGTTTCTGTGTGTGTGTGCGCGCGCGCGCGCGCATGTACGTGTGTGTGTGCGTGCGCATGTGGGCGCGCGGCGGTTGTGTGTGTGTGGGTGTGTGTGTGTGTGTGTGTGATGTGGTGTGTGTGTGTATCTAGGTATGTATGTGAGTGCGTGCGTTATTATGTGTGAGCGCATGCATAAGTGTGTATTATACTTATGTAATTGGTGTGTATTTATATGCATTGTAGTAATGTTTGACGAGATGGGGGAATTTGAGTATATGATATACATGAAGCTGGAAAATCATATAGTGAATACGTAGTCTATCAGCACGCTTTCTCCCCATCCTTTCTCCCTTATTTCTCCATCGTCGCGATCGATCCCCGTCCCCCCCCCACCCCCCCACCCCCCCTTCCCCATCCCCTTCTCCCTCCCCATTTATTTCCCTACTCCCTACCTCACCTATCCTCCTTCAAATCTCTCCCCTCCTCTCCCACGTACCCATCCACTATCCCACCCCACACTCTCCTTCCCCCCCCCCCCCCCCCCCCCCCCCCCCCCCCCCCCCCCCCATTCCCTCAACATTTCAGCATTCTTTCTCTCCTTCCCCTCTAAACTCCCCCTAGGTGTAATTATATATCCTAGAAACTCCCCTACCTTCCTCTCTGTTTCTTCCTGCCTATCCCTATATTTCTGTATCTGTCTGTCTGCCTGCCTGTCTGTCTGTATAGATGTCTATCTGTCCCTCTCTCTTCCCCCGCCCCCCCTCTCTCTCTCTCTCTCTCTCTCTCTCTCTCTCTCTGTCTCTATGTCTGTCTGTTTGTCTCGCTCTTTCTTCATCCTTCAAAACCCCCTCTCGCCCGCCCCCCCCCCCCCTTCCCCCTTTCCCACCCCCACCCCCCCTTTAACTACAATATTCGTATCATTGCCCCGTCCTCTGTGTGTGTGTGTGTGTGTGTGTGTGTGTGTGTGTGTGTGTGTGTGTGTGTGTGTGTGTTCTACGCAGGCGCTCGTGTGTTTGGGTGTTTGTGAACATGTACACATTTGACGTGAGCTCAGAACAATAATGGTTCTCGTGCGTGGTCTCCTTTTCTTCATCCCCATGAAACAGGCACCTGGTGGAAGTTTTTCTTTTGCTGCTTCTCCGAACGTGGAATCCCCCCCCCCCCCCACCTCCTATCCCTCCTTCTCCTCTCTCTCTCTCTCTCTCTCTCTCTCTCTCTCTCTCCCTCTCTCGCTCTCGCTCTCTCACGTTGCATATGTCAAGATCGTGGTCTGTGGTGGCAATCAAAATGATGGTCAACCTATTGTCAATCCGCACCCTTTGGCCCCTCACCCTTCACTCCCATCCTAATTTTATGTTTCCTGTTGATGAAATGTTTTATACTCAACGTTTTATTTTATAGTTAAAACATTTTAATTAAGGTGCTTTCCCTACTGCATGCATTCGTGATTCGTGTTCAGGATCTGAGGGTGGAGAATGCGAGCTTTTTATTGTCACAGTCTGTACCCCTGACGAAGGCAAATAAAGCCGAAAATTTGGGATATTTTAATCTTGTTTGTTTGGATTTTTATCTACTTTGACTGTTTATATATAATTATATATATATATATATATATATATATATATATATAAACAGTCGTTGGGGGTGCTGTTGGATTCTTTTTTTTGAACCCTTGGTGGTGAGAACACCACAGAATTATGGACTGTGGTGTGTCTCTATTTGACACCAAGAGCACAGACACAACCAGCCGTGTCTCCCTGATGAGTCCGATCCAGCGGACGAAAGGCCTAGGAGCAGGCAATACAAATAGATGTGTCTTCGAGAGGGATTGCGATGGTTCCCTCAGGCGGCCAGTGAAGGGTTTCTCATATTTATAATACATTCCCATTTTCTTCATCTTCAGTTTGTGTGTGGTGGTGTGTTGTGTGTGTGTGTGTGGTGTGTGTGTTGTTGTGTTTTCTAAAAGTTTAAATCTTTGCCAAGTCATTACTATAACGACTGAAGAATTGTTAGCCTGCACTTGTTTTCCCCCACTATTTAATTGTTCAGCATTTATATATATATATATATATATATATATATATATATATATATACAAACACGCGCGCGACACACGCACACGCACGCACACACACAGACACAGACACAAACATACAAATGCGCGTTCGTGCATTCAGATACATAGAGACATACATACAGACAGACATTTAAACAGGCAGACAGACACATTCGTATACGCACGCAAAGTACGAGCATACACACACACACATGCGCGCGCGCGCACTCTGAGTGAGCGATTTAGAAGAGAGAGAGAGAGAGAGAGAGAGAGAGAGAGAGAGAGAGTGTCCGTGAACGGAGTGAGTGTGTGCGTTCGTGCGTGCGCTCATGCGTGTGTGCGTGCATGCGTACGTGTGTGCGTGCGTGTGTGCGTATGCGTGCGCACGTGCGCGAGCGCGAGCGCGCGTGTCTCTGCATGTTGACTTATGCAATATGGGCGGCGCACATACAGGGAGAGGACAGGCCTCAAAGCCAGTGAAAGCCTACCTGCTGTTATTGGCAGGCAGGGCGGGGCGGAGCGATGACGTCATTCTCACCGTTATCCCAGGTCAGCCCAGCTCTCTCTCTCTCTCTCTCTCTCTCTCTCTCTGCCTCTCTGTGTGCCCAGCGAAGACACCCCCAGGGAACAACGACAGCCTAGGGTCTTCTTCAGTCTGCAACACAAACACAGACATGACGTATGCAATATGCAGTAAACAAGTGGGGTAACTTTTGCTCCCATAAGAAAACCTAACACAGAGTAACTTTTATTCAAGACTGGCACAGCCTTTTAAACTTGAATAAAGTCAGACAAATACATAGACGAACAATCTAATAGTGGGGGAAAAAAACAAGCCAGGCCAACAACTCAACTGAGATCACTGACCAGGTGTGTCCGTCCGTCTCCTGTCTTGGCTGACCCACAGTGTGAGGTTCTCCACAGTCGGCACGATCACTGACCAGGTGTGTCCGTCCGTCTCCTGTCTTGGCTGACCCTCTGTGTGAGGTTCTCCACAGTCAGCACGATCACTGACCAGGTGTGTCCGGCTGTCTCCTGTCTTGGCTACCCTCTGTGTGAGGTTCCCCACAGTCGGCACGATCACTGACCAGGTGTGTCCGTCTGTCTCCTGTCTTGGCTGACCCACGTGTGAAGTTCTCCACAGTCGGCACGATCACTGACCAGGTGTGTCCGTCCGTCTCCTCTCTTGAGTGACCCTCTGTGTGAGGTTCTCCACATTCGGCACAATCACTGACCAGCAGACTGGGCACATCAACAAGGACTCACTTTGGGATACACAGTTGCACTGGCACATTTTTCTTATGTGACAAAAACAGAGAGAGAGAGAGAGAGAGAGAGAGAGAGAGAAGGACAGAGAGAGAGAGAGAGAGAGACAGAGAAACAGTGAGAGAGAGAGAGAGACAGACAGAGAAACAGTGAGAGAGAGAGAGAGACAGACAGAGAGACAAAAACAGAGACAGAGAGAGGGAGGGGGAGATACAGAGAGGGACAAGAGAGAACCTGACAGACAGACAGACAGACAGACAGGACAGACAGAGGGACAGATTAAAGAGAAAGAGAGATGAGAGGAGGGAGAGAGAGAGAGAAACAGAGAGAAAGGATGAGAGAGAGAAAGAGGGACAGACAGACAGAGAAGGAGAGAGAAAGAGAGAGAGGGGGAGGGAGGGAGACAGAGAGGAAGCCAGAGAGACACAGAGAGAGACACAGAGAGAGACACAGAGAGAGACAGAGCCACAGAGACAGAGAGAGAGAGACAAGACAAGACAGGACAAAAAATTCTTTATTAACGAGGATAATAGATAAGCACTGATGTGCTTTCTTTACATCCTGTCCTCGCCCTGAGTAGGGTCAACAATGCAAAATAAAATGAGGCAATAAAAGTAAAGCATGCAAAAAGTGGCTAGAACAAAAATTAGAAACGGAATTTTTTTTTATGAAGAGATAGAGAGGGGGGGGGGGATAGACGCAGGAGCGAAAGGAGTGCAGGAAGGGAGGGAAGGAGGGAGGGAGAGGCGAGAGTGGGGTGCGGGAAAGAGCATGTTTGAACAATCTGACAATCAAAAGATACCAAGGAGATGCAAGACAATCGATTTTGAAGCCCCACGAAAAACAAGAAAAAAAGCACAAATGGAGAAAAAAAAATGCATAATGATAGCTCAGTCACACGGGTACAGGGGGGAGAGAGAGAATGTCATACAGATAATAAAATCAAGTCATTCCAGCAGAACCGTGAGAGAGAGAGAGAGAGAGAGAGAGAGAGAGGAGAGAGAGAGAGAGAGAGAGAGAGAGGAGAGGAGAGAGAGAGAGAGTCGCATAAGAATACAAGCACTACGACATAGTGACAAGAGGGAAAGAGGTAGTAGGAACACACACCGCACACACCACACACACACACACACACCACACACACACACACACACACACACACACACACACACCACGCACGCACGCGCGAAACAGAATAGCAAGTGCATTTTAAGTACAAAAACACTTTCTTAATAGTCAGGTTCATACATAAGGCAAAGGCGGTGGTGTGGTTGGTGGTGGATTTACGGTGGGGTACGCAAGTATTAGCACATAAGATGGTTGAAATAATGGTGTTTGAAGGTTGAGGCGCGTTGATGTTGTTTGGCTGACTCAGGGAGCGAGTTCCATTGACAGGAACCTGAATATGTTAAACTGGATTTCAATAAGTACATTCTAGGAACAGGGACATGAAGTTTGGGTAGAGGCCTTGAGGAATAATTGAGAATCTGTGAACTAATGTTGAGGGTGCCTCCCCAAACGTAATCTGTGCATATGAACCTTTGTTGTATTCTAATCTCAGATTAAGTGGAGAACTTGAACCTTTTTTATAGTCTGAGTCTAGGAGACTACTGTTTTTAGGAGGATAATTTGAGTGCTCGCGTGTGTAGGTTAGCAATGGTTTGAGGGTATTAGCGCTAGCAGGTCCCATAGAGTAGACCCATAGTCTAAGCATGGTTGAATATGAGACTGAAAAAGAGCTTGGGTGAATGCAGGTCGAGGAAACGTTTGATTTTTGAGAGTTGATAGACTTTCTGAGAGACCTTTTTGCACATTGAGGCTATGTGAGTTGCCAATAATATTGTTATCAATTGTGATTTCCTAGCAATTTGTGGGTATGTAACCTATTCAACAGATTCATCTTTAAGATGCACGGGAGGAAACGCAATAGTGAGATTTTTTTCTTTTTTGTCGGTTGTGATAAGCATGGATTTAGTTTTTTTGGGTGAAGCGCATGTGATTTAGTTCAGTCCATGTCACGAGATCATCCGCACTTTCTTGTAAAGTTGTGCAAGAACAGTAACATCAGAATGATTTGTGTGGATTGTTGTATCATCAGCAAAGAGTTCACAGGTGGTGCGATTTGGGAGGTAGTTCTTTGATGTAAATTGTGAAAGTAAGGGACCCGGAAGAGCCTTGTGGGACGCCATAGGAAAGGTTTGAAATGAAGAGAAGTTGTTTTAATTTTTTAAACATTGTTGCCTATTTGTGAGATATAAGTGAAAAAGGTAAGAGTTTTTGGATAAGCCATACAATTTTAATTTTCAAGAAGAAGGCTAGGTCTTCACATCAAAGCTTTTTTGAAATCAAAAATAGGACACCACAATATATGTTGTTGTTAATGCTATTTAGCCAGTCATCAACCAGGCTGATTAGGATTGTGTGGCATGAAGGGTTTTGTGTCGGAACCCGGCTGTCGGGATGAAGCAAGTGGTATGTTCAAGGTGGCGTAATGTGTGTTTGTTTAGGTGTTTTTCCAAAGGTTTTGGAAAGAGGGAAATTATTGAGATTGGTTGCAGTTTGCAGGGTCTAAGCTGTCACTGCTTTGTAGTAGGAATGACGTTTTATGAAATATGGGGAAAATGAATTTTGTCGATGCATAAATGAAGACGTTGTTAACTTTACTGTAATTGTTGGAGCTGTAGTTTGAGGATTTTGCCGTCTAGGCTATCCACCCCGCAGGTAATTGATTGTTTTAGGTGCGTTAGGTAGTGATAAACTTCCAAGATTGATTGGTGGAATATAAAGTTCAGACGTGATGTTTTTTCGTGGCAATATTGTTTCAGTTTTTGAAATTGTGTGAATTGCTTTACTAGTGATGAGAAAGATAAACGCGCGCGCGCGCACACACTCGACCACAAACACACACACACACACACAACAACCACCCACACACCACACACACCGCGCGCGCCCCGCACGCCCCAAGCCGCACACACGCACGCACGCACGCACACACACACACACACACCACCAATCACACCACACAACACAAACCCCACACACAAACACACACAACACACACTTTTATAAGTCAGTTGTTTGTCTGTCTGTTCGCTTTACACGGCCACAGTTTTAGGCCGTCGCCACAAAATTTGGTTCCCAAGTATCCTTGGGACCTAGAAACAGCACGTCGGGTCGGCGATCACTGACGCATTGCGTCGTGACGCAAAATTGGACATGGGAAAACACTACACGACAGACAAACTCGCCGGGCGACACGGGGTCGAAGCGCGTAAGCGCTAGTTTTAATATATATATAATTTATATATATATATAATAGAGAGAGAGGAAGAAAAGATGGAGAGAGAGGAGGATATGATTTTAGAGAAGAGAGAGAAAGACAGGATTCTGTGTGTGTGGTGGTGTGTGTGTGTGTGGTGTGTGTGGTGTGTGAGTGTGAATGTGTGTGTGTATGTGTTGTGTTGTGTGTGTGTGTGTGTGTGTGTGTGTGTGTTGTGTGGGGCATGCGTTGTGTGTGTGTATTGTGGGTGTGTCGCGCGCAAAGCGTGCGCACCCTTATGTGTTCCTGTTTCGAAAAAAACAGTTTCAAAAATGTTTCTCAAAAATTTGCTGTCATTAGTAAGAAGAGGAGAGAGAGAGAGAGGAGAGGAGAGAGGAAAAGAGAGAGAGACAGACAGACAGACGGGACAGAAGACAGAAGACAGACAGATGATAGACACGGGCTGGAGAGACGGGGGGACACAGAGAGAGAGAGGAGAGACAGAGTAACAGAGTGAGCATTCAAGGGCGCCGTGCGCGCGCACGCGCGCGCGCGCAACACACACACACAACACACACACACACACCACACACACACACTCCACACACACACACCACACACACCCCCACACACACACACACACACACACATACTCACACAACACCACACACTCACACACACACACACACACCACACACACACACAAAACACACACACACTCTCACACACACACACACACATAATCCACACACACACCCCACTCACACAAGACAGAGAGAGCCAGACTGACGGGACGACGGACAGAGTGACAGGGGGGACGCAAAGAGAAACCACAGTCACGCTATAGATTAAGAGAATGGGGAAAGAGAGAGAGGGGAGAGAGAGAGAGGAGGAAGAAGAACAACAAAAAAACAAAACAAAAACAAACACACCCAAAAACCCCCCCCCACACACCCCCAAAACCAACACCCACCCCCCGCACCCCACCCCGCACGCACGCAAATTTTTTAAATCCGGTCTCTTCAATTGCATTGTGTTGCCGATATAACAACCTCTTTTTTTCCCCCTTTTTCCCCCTCTCCCCTTTACCTTTCCCCCCACCATCTTCACCCCTTTTCCCCCACCCCCTGCAAATTTTTCTCCTTTCTCTCTCCTCTCTCTTTCCTCTCTTTTTTCCTCTCTCCTTTTTTCTTCCCTTTTCTCTCTTTTTCTCTCTCTTCCTTCCTCTTCTTTCTTTCTCTTCCTTTTCTCCTCTTCCCCCTCCTCTCTTTCTCTTTTTCCCCCCCCCCCCTCTTTGGTAAAACCCCCACCCGTTCTGTTATTCTTAAAACTCTCTTTTTTTCTTTGTCCAGTTTTGTGGCAAAAGGGATAGAGAGCATTTTCCCCGCTATTTCGCTGGGCGCGTCGAAAATGCGTACGTCTGGCGTCCCGGCCCCGGGGTAGGTGTTGGTGTGTGCGTGCGTGGGGCCCCGGGGTGCGTGGCTGGTGCGTGGGCTGCGGGGGCGTGCCGGCGCGCGCCGGGGGGTGGTGTTGTGTGTGGGTGTGGGTTTTGTGTGTGTGTGTGTGTGTGTTTCGAGCGTGTTGGTGCCTGCGTCTGTGTGTGCCTGGGGCTTTTGTGGGGTGGGGGGGGGTTGGGGGTGTGTGTTTGTGTGTGTGGGGGTTGTGTGTGTTTTTTGTGTGTGTGGTGTGTTCGGCTGGGTGCTGCGTTTTGGTGCGTGCCTGGGGCCTTTTTGTGTGGTTTTTTTGGGGGGGTGGGGGGGGGGGGGGGGGGGGTTGTGTTGGTGGCCCCGGGGCCGTTTAAATGTAGATCCTTCTGGTCGTTGTATAAAAACTGCTTGGGGAAGTTTCCCGGGGATCCTTTCCCCCTGTTGCCGCCCCATTGTGTCTGATGATTCCCTTTATGCCCAGTGCCATCCCATGCGATGGA